>APFE031156473.1:216029-246337 GCA_000404065.3 Pinus taeda
TAGATTTATAGAATCAATTAGATGCAATCGAATTGTATTTTGAACTGGGGTTAATGGCCTGGCCATTTGGGTCACCCACTTATATAATAAATTGATGGATTGTGAAGTAAGTAGTAATAATAATTAATAGTTATGTAAAGTAATGGGAATTTTAATTGAACGTTATTTTTTTATAATATTTTTTTAATTATATATATATATAATATATATAACATATATATTATTACATAATATAAATTGCTATAATTGTAATGTATGTAGAATATTATTAATGTTATTTTAAATTAAATATATATATATATATAATATATATATATATATATATATAGTATTTTGATATATTTATATGTGTTTAAAATATGATTTATTAATATGTGTTTTAAAATAATAGGTGAGTTAAATTTATATGTGTTTTAAAAATATTAGTGTAATTGACAAATTATATTTAAGATTGCAATCTAATGAATTTATAAATTTCATAGTTGATAATAATTTGGAGTGAATTTAAATATAATTAATAAATATTTTGAATATTGATAGAATTTAATTTTATATGTATATTAAAGATAAAAGAAGAGTATTTTATTTACTTTGTGGAAAAATATATTAAACAGATTATATAGAAAAAGATTGAATTATAAATAGTTGCAATTGCAATTGTTTTTAAAAGCATTTTGAGGCATTAACATTGTTTAACTTTCTTGATTATTGATTGGTTACCTAATATATACTTGTCTATTAATTTAAGACGTCAATTTTATTTATTGTTGGCTTTCTTTTGATATAGCTATTAAGGTGGTGGATACTAATAGATTAAAGTTACATTTGACCTAGGGGGATTCTCTTGACGTTGTTGGCATTAGTTTTAGAATAACTAATATCACCAATTTATTATAGAGGTACCAAGTTTTCTCATGATGCCCATCCACAATAAGTCATCTCGAATATAATTTGTTGATAATGCTCACTTTAGTTATTTATGGGTTGGTAGCAATAATGTGATCATGTGCCTATGTTGTATCTTAGTTACTAATTTTTTTTTTTTTTTTTATCTTTTAATAGAATTGATGTAAGAGTTGACCTTGCAAGGGTGTAGATTTGTGTGATTTTGGGTTTCATTTAGAGTTGGGAGTATCATTTATATAATATAGATGCAATTTGTATGATTGCAAATATATGCGATTGAATTCTCATAGTCATATCAAAAGTTTAATTGGTCAACATTGCTCTGAGCATGTCACCCCTTGAAATTTAACAATGATTACCATACCCCCAGGTAAATAGTTAACTTCTTAATAGAAAGAATAAGAAATTATTATTAAAAAGTAATTTGCACCTTGGTGAAAACATGACAATAATAGTACTCATGAGATAACATAGATCTTAGAGGGACGTTGAATAATCTTAATTCATAGTTAGTATTCATCAATTCATGATAATAATGCTTAAAGTGTATTGTTGTTCTATATTTGATAAGTATTGAGATGATTCTCATATTAATGATGTTTCGTAATGAGATAGTATGTGGTAAACAAATATAGTTCGGATGAGCGGGTAATGATTTATGTGTGGTTGTTATTTATTTATTTATCATTATAGTGACGTTGAATGCTCATGATGAATATGATATGCATAGGGATTATGATGTTATATTGAGGTATATTGGCATGTGGTTCATTTATTATGTGATGATATGCCTTTGATGCAAATATGTTGATGTTATAACTTATGATGGTATTTCATGAGGTGAAGCATGTCATAGTTGTGTACAAATTTATGACATGTATGAGCATACAATTCGTTATTATTCATAATGTTGCGATTAACAATGATGAATGTTCTCATGATGACATACAAGACTTGGCATGTGGAATATTTTCTATGATACTATGATGGTATAGCTAATGCATTGGTTGCATGTTGAGATGTGGTGATTGACAAGACTCCACAAATGGGTCGAGAGGGTCGGTCTATTTGATGACCTCGTGCGAGCCCATACGCACAAGGGAGAAAAAGTAACACCATATGGGTTGGGGACAAACTCAATCAACACTACATATGCCAGTGGTTCCTTTGTCTTGTGTAGCTCTTGATGGATAGCTCTTGAAGGGCTATGGGACCTCTTCAGGAGGCCAAGTGCCTAATGTTCTAGGCTAGGTGCCTATTATTGGATTGGGATGTCGAAGTCTGGTGGGGGTGTAAGGACTTTGATGCCTAGGGCTGTGCGCCTTAGTAGTTGTGGAGGGAGTGGGCCAACCTTGGGAGATGCCCGGAGTCATTGAGTACCGTACCGGATGCCTACCTTGGGACAGATGAGGTCTGAGTCGGGCGCGAGCCTTGGGGCCAGCCTTGGACTAGGATACAAACCGGGGAGGCTTATGCCTGGTTCTGAAAGTGGGAAAAACGACAGAGATTACTTGAGATTTCCCGGGTGTTGTGAAAACTTTCGATGCCTGTTGGTTATACTAGTTCAGCAAAGGGTGTAGGGCAAACATGAAGTAATAATAACAAAATAAAATGTTAAATAATTCAACTTAACTTCGGGACGAAGTTCCTTAAAGTGAGGGAATATGTAATGTCCCTTAATAAATAATAAATAATAAATAATATAATATAATACAAGAAAATAAATAATAAACAATAAATAAAAAATAGTAATAGATAATAATATATAAAAAAATAATAAATAACAATACTAAATCTAAATAAATATATATATAATAGATAGAAAATAGTAAAAATCAAGTAAAGTATCAAAAAGTAAAAACAAAAAATAAAATCAGTAAAACTACAAAAAGTAAACAAAAGAAATAAAACAAGAAAGCAGTAAAGTTGCATGTTGACACATGGAGTGTGTGCATGTGGTTTCCCTTCCAATGTTTGCTCTATTTAATAGATGGTGAGGAAGATGAGAGGCATTCCATCATCCATTCTCTTGGAGAATAATGTTATGAGACAAAGGATACCCTGGCAGTAGTACGTTGATTGAGAGCTCGGGGGTGGCCATTTGTTGTAAGATTTTGTGCAATTGAGCCTACGGTTGGGTGGAGAGTCGTCCCCCAAGACTTTATTGCTGTTAGCAAAATTCCACTAGCATTCAACCTTGAAATCACCAGTGAGAAACATCATTGCCACTGGTAAGTTGTCTCTACCCATATTTTTGAAATTTGATGTTAATTAGTTAATAAATTGTGTGTAGATTATAAATCACATGATTAATCTAATTAATTACATGTTTTTATTTCGGGGTTGTTACAACTCCTCCTATATTTCCTCCATTCTCTGTTTCTCTCTCTGCCTTTGCGCATTCCTCTTGTCGCGCTATTGCCTCTTCGCCTCCATTGCCAAAGCTGCTTTCTGCACAAGTGGGCCTGATCTAAAATTGCAACTTTATTTTGCCTCTGCATTGTCGACAATCTTCCTCTTGCCTTTGTCGCAGGCTGCTATGTTTATCTCTATTGTTGCTGCTCTCCTAGATGTTGCTTCATGCTTCTTAGTTAGCCATTGCACAGCGATGCCGACTGGTTTATTGGGCCTGGAGAATCTGTAACAACATCTCCATGGGTTTTCCTCCCCCCAATAACAAGCCCTGTGGATCCACTGAAATTGTACTCTCCCGGAGTGATCTTTCACAATATAATGCGGGTCATACGGATTGAAGCTTCGGATGTCGAAAGGATATTTCTTGATCTCCTTTGTTTTGACATCTGCATGCTTGAGGTTTGGTATCTCGTACAACCTGATCCACAACGGAAGAATGGGCCAAGGTGCCTTCTTCTTCCGGTGCAGCCTAGCTAAAGTCCCGACAAGATGTGATATGATACGTCCTACATGACGAGCTTATCCATGGAAAACTTCGGAAAACATACGGAGGCTTCTCTGCGCTATACATCAGTATGAAAGTGCCAGACAATGAGGCATACCAATTCGCAATATTGATCAGTGCCTCCATTGCTGCCTTCGACATGGAAGGTGGATCCTGCTCAAATATCATCTTGTACACCTAGGTGACAAAATGATCTGATAGTTGTGTGATAACTCCTCTGAAGTTGCATTCAAAAAACAATTTACAATAAGTGTTCCCAGAGGTTTCTATCGATGTCCATGCCCACTTGGCCAGTTGGTCCAACGCGATCACCCAACTCTGCGGGAAGGTCTCCATGCTCTCTTGGCCATACAAGTGACATGCAAAGATGATCAAGTATTGATACGCCTTATGCAATATCTTCATCTTGTATATATGGTTGGGTGTCATCCTGAATTTGGACGGCTCCTTTACCTAGTTCTTCAAGATATCCCTCGAGTTGGCATTGCTGTTGAGTAGGCTGAAGGTGTCTCCATGGTGATCACTATCTTCGACAAATGATACATTTGTTGATAATATTGTGCCTTGAAGGATCAGTGTGCGAGATGATTCAATGTATCATGTCCATGCATGGGAACTCAGGATACTTGCGTGCAATCCGATACAAGCCGGACTTGTGAATGTTCACATAGACTTCACGGTCTTCAAGATCTTCCCCAAATGTGCCTGAGAATGCATCATTGACCTCTTTCCGTTTTAGCTTGATGTCCTTGTCTACAATCAACTTGGTGTCTTCAAATATCACCAAACTTATAGACATTCGCTCAACTGCTGCTCTAGTTGACCTCTTTCCGTTTTAGCTTGATGTCCTTGTCTACAATCAACTTGGTGTCTTCATAGATCATCAAACTTATAGACATTTGCTCAACTGTTGCTCCAGTTGTGCTTCTGTCAGTGTACTTTGATCCTGTTGCTCCAGTTGCGCTTCTGTCGATGTGCTTTGGTCCTGCTCTCTTTGAGGCCATTGATCCTGAATCGCTGAGCAACGGATGAACACTTGCTATATCTAGAGACATGGCGACATGCATGGCAAGAAATCTGTCAGCTAAAAGCAAAGCAAACTTGAGGGATGACATGCTACATACATGGGGATTAACTGGCAAGGATTGCGCAATTTTCATTGGGAGGCTGAGAGACTGGTTACCAGATCTGCGCAAAAGGCAGTCCGGACTGTTGGGAGGCTAGTTGACTGATGGAATTGCACAATGCGCAATCCAGACTGGCCTGCTGGGTGTTGGGATTGCATAATGCATAATTCCATCTGGCAAGTGATGCATGCCCAAGGACTGCAATGTGCAATTTTCTAGGCCAGCAGTCACTGCCTCTCAGAATTGCGCAAGGCAATACTGGAGGACAATCATTGGCCAGAAATGCGCATTTTCTGGGAGGAAGACAAAGCCTTCCCTCTCAGGATTGCATAATGTTGTCTTGGTGAGGCAGAGTTTGGGCTGAGGTTGCCTAGACCCGCCAATGGGCAACTGAAAGCAAATGTGGATGTGAATGCATGGCGATACTCAGTGTAAACAGGAGTGAATGATCGTGCATGCAAACAGTGAATGCAAGATTCATAAAATGGAACAACATGCATGTGTGTGAAATGAGTTGCTGAATTGGCGACCATTCATGCAAAACGATGTCTTGCACGCAACAATAGTGAGATGCTAACGAAAACTGAAACTGTACTAGTACAAGCTAATATGCATGCAAATGACAACAAGCGTTCACAAAAATCAAGCTGACAAAACTCACACAAGCCACATAAAAGCGACAAAAATGCTACAAAAGGCAAGTTAAGTGGACTTACTCGAAAATAGTTGAGATGGATGTGTCGAAGACTCTTGGATGTGTTGTGGGATGTCAGAGCTCCAAGATCGATGTGAAGAAGTGAGCTCTGAATCATCGAATAAATAATTTTGAGGCGCATGACGCACATGCCACAAATCTAGGAAAAAACGACACTTGGAGGAAAGATTCTAAAACGATCTTTGCATGTAATCTCCAACTGCTAAAAAAAACTCCCTAAAATCTAGGGATGCCTTTTGCATGTTGCTTTTTGCTATTTCGGGAAAAAGTAGCCCATGCATGCAAGTCAATTTTTCTCAGTCCCGAGTGGAACTGATCAACCCAAAGGCACATGCAACAACCTGCTTGCTTGAGGGAGAAATTTTCGCATTTCTAGGAGGGAGCTGGGCTGGCTGGCCAGAGGGATTGCGCAATTTCCGGGAGAAGCAACTGACTACTACCCAAAATTGCACAATTTCTGGGCTAAGCAGTCCTGCTAGGCCAAATTGCACAGTTTTCTCTGGGAAGGTTGACTGACAAGATTGCGCAATTTCTGAGCCCAACAGGCTACCAGTCAGATTTGTGCAATTTCTGAAGAGAAGACTGGTTCCCCTCCAGAATTGCATAGTTTCTTGAGGAAGTTTCTCATCTAGTAGTTGGACCAAGTTCGGAGTAGCAACTTGTGAAGGGAGTGAAGCAAGCTATCATGCAAAGGTTGGCAATCTGCTAGAAAACCACTGAAGCTCATGTACTTGACAATGCAAGACATGCTGTTGAGGATGGTTGGTAAGGAGGCTCCAAAATGAAGCTAAGGCAAAATTTTGGAAGGTGATTGTAACCGCTACAACAGATCCTTGAGGAAATGATGGAAATAATGGATGGAGGAAGGAGGTAAGGTATGGCACCATTGATTAACACAACCTTCAAGGGGGAGGAATAAAAGCACACAAGCAAACTCTTCATTGTTGATTTTGTAAGATTCACAAAATTTCAGAAAATCAGAAATGTGCATAGTTATGGATGTTCTATCCTCGCCATCAAACTTTAGCTGAGGCAAGTGATAGAGAGGCTCATCGGGGATTGAAAATTGATAAATGGATAAATTATAGAAACACCTCGGGAATAAGATTTGAGGATGAGCCATTTTAGCTAAGATGTTTAAAACACACTCAACAGGCACAACTTGTCATCTGACCCTCCTTCTAGTTCCATTTGTTGACGATGCTGGAAATACGTCAACCAAGGGGTCTCCTCGACGTGTAGTCCCAATTAGACCTCACACTGTTTGGAGTAGGAACCCCATTCGAAATATCAGCCTGACTGCCATGTATGCTTATAGATTTGCCTTGGCTCTAATTGTTAGCAAGAGAGGAATATGTGGTGCCTTCGGAAAGCAAGAAGGTGTGCCTGGTGAGTGTTTGGTTGTAGGTGTGTCAAATTTCTTCTATTGCGTAGGGAAAGAGTAAAGTGAGCCTCTAAGAGAGAGGTAATAATACCACCCAAGAAGAGACACACAAACAAGAGGGAGTCGTCTAACATCCATTGAAACAATCCACAAAATATGTGACTGTCATTACAACCAATCAATGAGAAAGATTTGTCTAGCATCCTGCAAAATAGTCCAAGGGATGGGACAACAATAATAACCATTACAACACATTCTCAATAAGATATGTACTAAAATAAACGAAATACTTCAACTACTTTAGCATAGGTGAAAGCAAACATGAAATACCAACATCTGCAAAATAGTCTTACAAATATTCATAATCCACGAATGAAGAATGTGTCAGCCATGAAGGCTTATGTTATTAAGTAAAAGTTCCAAGACAAATGTATATAATGAACATCACTAGCTCCAATAGTGGAGTGTTGAAGCTACTCCTTGTTCCTCAAAAGAACTAGTTTGTCTCTCTAATGCTTTACCGGAGGAGCCAAGGTGAAAAGTCCTTTACTCTTACAATGAGGGTGTATATATAACAATGAGGAAGTGATGCTTCATCTTCCTTGTGACTCTTCATCCACCCTCATGATTGTTTGACTTCCTATGACTTTTCAACTTCAAATGAATCTTCATATTCCATACATGTCCTTGGGACTTTCACTTTACAATACATTTTCGAAACATAATTTACATCATTTACCGCAATGGTGTGGCATGTGACAACTCATGGCATGACATGACATGATACTGCTGACATAGAATGCTTGATGATGTGGTAATGTCAAACCACTATTGTGATTGTGTGCTACATGTTTGCTTGCGAATACTTTTCTTTTCACCTCTGCATGGCTTGGTGATAAGGGATCTTCAATGATCTCAAGTCTTGAGTGGTCATCGCAAACTGGTGTCCCCTTTCTTTCTTTTGATTTATCAGCTTCCATACTCAGCTACAAGAATGCCTTTCAGCATGTTGCGTTCCTTCATTTCTTTCTTCATCATCTTTCCATGGCATGCTAAGGGACCTATTTTTGAAATTCACTCATGACAAGACGACATCTGTTTGAAATCCCCTAGTCTAAGATTGTGCATATTGATCCATTGACCGGTGGAACTGGATGGAAGTTTGGGAAAAAGGCTCAGTAACTACACAGTTGCAAAATTTATGTAGTCAAGGGGAGCTTTGAGTCTTGAGACTGCGCAATGCACAGGCTGGGCTAAGGAAGCGAAGTGCGCAATTTTGAAGATCAATGTGACCGACTGAGTGGATGAGCAATGGGTGAGCACATTGCGTAGTTTTGGGAGACAATAGGGGCTAGGCCATTAAGAAGTTGCGCATTTTAGGAGCTCAAGTATGATCTTGAAGCTAGAGACTGCGCAATGCATAGATAAGGCCAGGCTGGGAGAAGGAATTTCGCAATTATGGCAGTTAAGGTCAGGGCTTGAGCATAGAAACTGTCCAATGCAACAATCCTAGGAGGCAAGAACTGCGGATTGTGCAGTGCCAAGAATAAATGTCACAACTAGAGGACTGAGATTGCACAGTGCGCATTTCAGTGAGGTTAGGTGAAGCTAGGTTGCTTGGTTGGAAACTTTTTAAAAAATGATTATGCGGGATCAGTGAGACTGATGTGAACAATGATAAGACTTTGACTATGATCACACACTTAGAATACTTGATGATACAACTAATATATCATCTAGGGCTCATGAAAATGCATTGCCCTCTGTGTGACAACTTAAGATACACTTTGTGATGACTGTGACGACACTTGTGCGACAATGCTTAAAACTTTGGAAATGACTGCAACGAATGTTTATATGGTTAGAACAAGTCATTTACACAAATGAGATCTTTTGAAACCACAAGAACATGCTTATATATATGATGCAACAACCAACATGCGAAAATACGACATTTTTCCTATATTGCAAAGGGGAAAAAAACTCCTCAGAAAAACACATGGAATGAGTTTCAAAGTTTGTGATGACAATGTACAAGACCAAGGAAGGCTCCAAAATTGAGTGCAATCCAAAATTTTGGAGGGTGTTGTAGCAGTGACAACAGGAGGGAAGAACAAAGACATTGAGAGATAGAGGTGGAGAGAGAGAGGGAGTGACAAGGGATATATCGAGATGGAATAAGGGAGATAGGAGACGAGGGAAGAGAGAGAAAATGAGAGGATAGAGATGGGGAAATAAGGGGAATATAGAGACATTGAGACATAGATATGGAGGGGGGAGAGAGGGGGAGAGCGAGGGAGATAGTGTCATAGTTAGAGGGTGGAGAGAGAGAGAGAGTGATGGTGGGGAGAGACAAAGGGAGGTGAGAGAGAAAGGGAGAGAGAGGAAGGAAGAGAGAGAGGAGAGAGAGGGGGAGAGAGAGATGGAGTTGGAAGGGGAAGAAAGACATCCAGAGAGAGATAAAGGTGGAGAGGGAGAGGGAGTGACAATGGAGAGATGGAGAGATAGTGAGGGAGAGAGGAGAGCAAGAGGGGAGAGAGAGAGAGAAGGGGAAGCTAGAGAGAGAGAGAAGGGGAAGAGAGAGAGGGATAGGAAGATGGAGGGAGAGAGATAGATAGATATAGAGAGTGAGTGTGTATGCTTTTGGGGTGAGAAGGAGAGACAAGGGGATATATCTATATATATATATAGAGAGAGAGAGAGAGAGAGAGAGAGAGATGTGTTTAGCGGGCTGAGATAGGGAGACAAATAAGGAGGGATGGAGGGAGAGGGAGAGAGAGAAGAAGAGAAAGATACAAAAAGGGAGAGAGAGAGAGAGAGAAGGGGAAAGGGAGGGAGAGAGGGAAGGAGAGAGAGGGAGATAGACACATAATGGAAGGTGGAGAGAGAGGGAAGAATAAAGAGATACATAGAGACAAATACAAACATAAGAGTTAGACCTAAAAATTCACGAGTATTTTTGTTTTTCACTAAAATAAACATATTGATTTCAGTGTAGGTATTGATTTTTATTCCTATTTGATCGCTAGCACTGGATGCATTGATTTCAGTGTGGATGCCAATTTCTACTCCTATTTAATACCTTACACTAGATGCATTAATTTCAGTGTAGATGTTGATTTCTACTCCTATTTGATTGCTTGCTCTAGATGCATTGACTTTAGTGTAGATATTGATTTATAATCCTATTTGATCGCTTACACTAAATGCATTGATTTCAGTGTAGATGCCGATTTCTAATCCTATTTAATACCTTAAACTAGATGCACTAATTTCAGCGTAGATGTTGATTTTTACTCCTATTTGATTGCTTGCACTAGATGTATTGGTTTTAGTGTAGATATTGATTTCTAATCCTATTTGATCACTTACACTAGATGCATTAATTTCAATGAAGATGTCAATTTCTAATCCTATTTAATACCTTACAGTAGATGCATAGATTTCGTTGTAGATGCCGATTCCTAACCTATTTAATACCTTACACTGGATGCATTGATTCTAGTGTAGATGTTGATTTCTACTCCTATTTGATTGCTAGCACTAGATGCATTGGTTTCAATGTAGATATTGATTTATAATCATATTTGATTGCTTGCATGCATTGATTTCAATGTAGATGTTGATTTCTAATCCTATTTGATTGTTTGCACTAGGTGCATTGATTTCAGTATAGATGTTGATTTTTGATTTGATGCAACTAGATGTATGATGTACATTAATTTCAAAGTAATTAGATTAATAATGTGCATTGATTGCAGTGTAAGCATATCTATGCCCTCTCCATCTATATCTCTATCTCCCATTGTCTCTCCTTTATATTTCTATCTCACCCCCCAAACACACACACACTCTCTCTCCATATATATATATATCTTCCTCCTTTTTCCCCTCCCTCTCTCTCTATTCCCTTTTTTTTCTCTCTCTCTCCATATCTATATCTCTTCCTCGCTCCCTGTCTTTGTCCCCACTTCCATCTATATCATTATCTCCTCTTGTCTCTCATTCTCACCCCCAAAACATACACACTCTCTGAGAGTGTAATCACATAAAAATTATTCACGACGTGCATTGACTTATGCGTTATAGTAATTCAACCATAAATACAATACTTTTGAATTTTCATCCTAAATAAGTTGTTCACTTACATGAAATGTTTGCTTCTTGAAACTTTAAACTATTTGTAATTGGCTACATTCATATTATTCCCATTTGCCATCATTTAACTATGTTATTCACTTTGCATTCAAACAAGGTAATATAAAATAACTATTATTGAAAATTATTTGAGGTTTAACACTCCATATGTGAATGATTGACTTTGGAGGAAACTACTATTAATATTGGAGAACAACAAAGACAAGGCATCATGTTTACTACAATAGGTTGAGTTAGCATATTTAAAATGATCAAAATAATTAGATGTTCAATAAATTTTGTATAACCACACCTAAATCCATCTTAACTCTAAATCTATCAAACCCTAAAAGATCAAATCTCTCAAAGTGCAAACTTTTTTTTTAAATACAAAACTTGAAAAAATATTTACATCTAAAAAAATTTGATTTTTCTCCATAGAAGAATCCCAATTAAAATAAATCTCAACTGTATTTTTTAAAACAAGATCAATAAATTTTAACTCTTCATATTTGCCATTCCAATAGATAAAACTAATAATAATAATTACAAAATATATCGAAAATTTAAAACGTTTTAAGACACTCGTAAATTTTATATACATAGTCATCGAAGAGAATCTAGCTAGAAGTTTCGCGAGACGGCACGTGGCAAGCAGACAAAGTCACCTCCACTTTATCGCAAATAATGGAGAACAAAAACTCCACCAGCCGCTAAATTTAGCGGAGCCCTTCGACGGCGCGATAGCCGAGAGCACCCTTATCTCCTCCGCTCTGTTTCATACATGCAACAAGCTCTGGCAGCAGCAATGGCGGCCCAGACTATCATCGCTGCCTCTATGGCATCTCCTCTAACATTATCAAATGGCCACTATCCGTTTCAGTCCGAGTTCAAGGGGTCCGTGGTTCGAATCCCGCAGAGGGCATTTTCCTTCGCGCCTGCAGCCCGGGCGCTGACCGTCGTCGCAGAGGCCAAGAAGGCCGTTGCCGTGCTCAAAGGGAATTCACAGGTCGAGGGTGTTGTCAATCTTTCGCAGGAAGACAACGGTATTTCATTTGCTTCAATTTTCCGTCGTTTGCGTCATTTTTGCTCAAGGGTTTTGGTTTTGACAGCAATATGGGACAATGAGACAAGTGCCAATGATTTTTTTTTTGTTTTGTTTTTGTTCTGTCATCAGTTGAACTGTTATATGTATGATATGCATTTTCTTTAGTACCAGTGGTGTCTGATTGTTTTCTATTAATTTTCAAAGGTTTACCAAGTTATTTGTTTATTTATTTAATTTTCGTCTTTTTTGAAGGAATGCTGTATTTTGTGGGGAAGAGTGAGGAACAATTCAGGAACTGAATTGGGAAATTTTGGAAAAACCCACTAAATTGATTTTAAAAAAAAATAAAAGTTTCCTGGGCTGTATGATGCAATTTTTGAATAATAGCTCCTTTAATTTGATTCTGGATAGTTTATAGTCTGCTACTTGCCAGCTCTGGAATCGGGCTAGGCAGGTGAAATGAGTGACTTTTTATTTTTTGGTTTCTTCGAGTGTTTTTCTCGATGGATAAGTGAGTTTGCGCATCAGACTACCGAGTAACTGAGTCAATCTGAGTGGCATTTGATTCGAGTCATATTCATTATGCAATTTTGTGTCAGATTCAAAGGAGCCAATTTAACTTGGTTTATCAAACAGCAGAGTCAAACTGGGGAGTAGACTTGGACTCGCAAGAGTTTGGTGCACTGGATTAATTTTTGCTATCTCTTAGCACTAACACTGAAAGCTACATTCTCCGTTCTCATGCATTTCAGTGTATCTGGGGGATTACCCTATGGTGAGTTGGTAAAGGCGTTGCACTTGCTTGGGAGATGTAGAAGATTCATATCTCTCCTTCCATGTTAAAGTGGGTTTGTACCATATGTTATCAGTTACTCAACCTGGAAGTGTTAGAAATGCATTTAGGCATTTTGGAAACATTTCCTTGTACGAAGTTCCTCTGAAGTACAACTGGAGCATTTCAGTGGCGTTTCAAAATTTTGACATGCTGTTTCCTTCGATTCAGAGGATTGTTTGAGCCAAGGTTTTGACCATTTGTGCAGGCATTTGAGTCGGCGTAATATGGCACCCAAAACTAAAACAAAATATTAAAAAAAGGATTGCTCACACTAATTTGTTACAAATCAAGTTATAAATAGAGAGCTTGTGCCTTTCTCCATGATAAATTTTTGTTGGTTTTATTTCCAAATTTCTTTCTCAATGATAAATTTTTGTTGGTTTTATTTCCAAATTCGAAATTCATGAATGGTATTCTGAATTTTATTAATGTCTCATGGTTTCTTTCTCTCTTTCACAAAAACACACACATTTATGTATGAACTAGATGTATCCTAGCTGTCTTGTATTCTGATTTTTTGAAAATTGTTGCATTAATTTCAGATACTGTTTCCGTATTTGTGCAACTTAGGTGCCACTGTAATGTGGAGTTGGGGTTTGTAGCTCCCCAACTATGTTGCTGTCTGTAGGGCAATGTTTTTCTATTATTATTATTTTATAACTGCTTCAAGAAACATTCCGTGGGAGGTTACACTGCAATGAGCCGACTTCCATTGGTTTAGTTTCTAGGTTTGAGGGTTGCTCATCCTGCCAAAATTGCCCAGGACGTGCACACAGCCTGGTTTCTTTGAAATTTATGATATGTAGCGGGACAATCCCAGCAAGAGTGGAACCCTGCTGTACAGCTGAACACTCTGTTGACTCAAGTTTGCTGAGCTGTGACAGTTGGAACACTTGCCGTGATGATGACACGTGTTCAAAACCCAGCAAGAGTACTCCCGGTGAAAATGCGGTTGTTCAAGTCTTTCCAAGGTCCCGAAGTCATGGCTTCTTGGTCAAACGTCATTGTCTTATAGAGATGATATGGTAATGAGTTCTGTATCCTGTTCAATCAAAAGGGTCTTACTGACCCTAAAAATGCTCATTTGTCTCTCTAGTCAACCATGCTACATTGACAATGATTGTGTATGGTGAAAACATAATGGCTTTAATTGCGGTGTATGTAACGCAATACATTAAAAGGGATTTTGGGGGCCAAACGTCCTTGTTTTCTTCTATTAGTAGTTCCCAACGGCATTTTTCTTTCAGACCTGCACAGCATCAGATGTGATTCATATGGATCCCCTTTATGTGGTCGAATATGTCTAAAATTTTCCATAACTTGTCTATGAGCGTAAAATTTTGTTTTATTTCTTAATATTTTTAATGCCCAGCCAGACCAAGAAGGTGTACCGTTGTATGAGGCTGTAACAATATCTTTCGCTGTATGTGTGTTTAGGACCTAAAATCAGGGATCTCTGTTATTGGCTCCCTAATTTGTTATATTTTATCCGTAATGTTTTTTTAATAGGTTTCTAATCTTTTTCCAAAGGAAAACCTTGTGGGAAAACCCAAGGGATATCTCCCCACATTTGTGGATGGGTTCCCTAGTATTAAACCTGTCAGCATAGACTAGTGTGCTTTACTGGAGGGAGTTTGAATTGGGCACTTGCCAGTACAGAACTAGCAAAATGCCCAGCAACATTGTGACAATTGGTTGCCAACCCGTTGGGCTTGAAATGTTTGAAACAGTACTATCCCACCCTCAAGCACTTGAGCAAGAGTGAGGTTGCTGGTACCTTGCCAGCTCCAATAAACACACAACTCACATGTGTACCGAGATTGGCTCAAAGACTCCCCTGCTTTCTTGTTTGAACAAATCAGTGAGATTTGAATCTGGATGGGCAGGGGAAAAGTCCTCTTGCATTTCCATCACACCACATTCTTATGTGCAAGTATTTCTATTTAAGTTAATGTTGTAACCCATTCAGTATTTAACTTGTTGGCGTATTTTATTTGTATTTCAAGCTTTACATAAGTTTTTCCCCAAAACTTTATTTCTAAGCAACCTTTTCGTTTAAGAAAAGCACAGGTTTGTGATTTTTTCTCCTGTAGTGGCCAGTAAAAGATGTTTTGGGTTAATGCTGGTAGTTGAAACTCTATTCCTCATTGCTAAAGCAAATGTTTGAAGATTTGGTACATTGACAATCATATCAGTTTTGTTGGCATCTGCAAATTTGGTTTCTTGTCAGCTTTTGTTCTTATGAACGTGAACTCTAATTGATCAACAGCTATCACATTTGACAGGCAGAATTAATAGACTTTTTGGTTAGGTCAAATATTTCATCTGTTGCAACTATATGGGCTACCAAGATACCGCAATTGAAAACATTGGTTATTTTGCGACAGGTCCCACAACAGTGAAGGTCCGTTTGACAGGACTGACTCCTGGGAAGCATGGCTTTCATCTAGTGAGTATAGGATGAACTTTGGCACTTGTGAGTGAATTTCAGATTAATGGTGCTTATTAATTATTATTTTGAAAATGTGCATGTGTGGTACTACGGACTAAGGTCTTTCCTTGGAATACACCAGGAATGATTTAATTATTGAATTATTTATTTTGACACACATTTTTAGAGCTAATACCTTACCTTTTCTTTGTTGTTTATAGCATGAGTTTGGTGACACAACCAATGGCTGCATGTCAACAGGTGACTTCTGTTCTGTGATCTAGCAAATATTTCGTAGTTTGATGCTTCTTGAATTAACACCAATATGTCTTTGTATTTGCTGATGGTTTGGCTATTTTTCAAAAAACTTATCTGTTCTCCAGGAGCACATTTTAATCCAAAAAAATTGACACATGGTGCTCCTGAGGATGATGTACGCCATGCGGGTGACCTGGGAAACATAGTTGCGGGTTCTGATGGTAATTCATATTTGTAATTTTTTTTCTCTGACCAGAAAAATAATTTGTTTTGATTAAAGAACTTGGTTTTAAAGGTTTTATGTTTATTAACAGGAGTTGCAGAGGCAACAATTGTTGATAATCAGGTAGTTTTTCAAGAATTTGATTTACTTCAGTGAAGCTTTCTTTATTTTTTTAACTAAAGCATTATTCTTATTAGCAAGTGACTTACGCTGAACTGCCAAATGGCTTTAAGATGGTATTGGATGTGCCAGAGTATCTGTTCTGTTAGTTATATAATCTATTATTTTTCACTCCATTAAGATTTATATCCTTTTCTGTAACATCTCTTTTGGTATCGATTCCCTGACCTAATTTTTTAATACGTGCAGATTCCATTGAGTGGACCTGATTCAGTTATTGGTAGGGCACTTGTTGTCCATGAGTTAGAGGATGACCTGGGGAAAGGTAGGATGCGCTTCCAACGATTTACATTTTCTCTCTCACACATCAATTTGAAATCTGGATCCATGAGGATGCAACTAATTTCTGTGAATTACACATCCTGCTTTGGTCTCAGGTGGGCATGAACTTAGTCTGACAACTGGCAATGCTGGGGGCAGGTTGGCTTGTGGTATGCACAAATCCTTCTTTGCTTCCCACTTTTTGTGTAAGGGTGCTATGGTTTTCAAGTGAGGAGGAAGCTGTGATGTGTCACGTGTCTGAAGTAATTTGAAACTTTTGTATTATCATTTAATTCAAATTAGATCTCTACCTTCCGAGCTGGTTAATATTGGGAATAGTGCCCACTGTAATTTGTGTAGAGTTAGCATATATTAATTGTCTAATAAAGTTGTAATGTAATTTAAGTGAGTAAATAAGTGATTTATGTCACATGTCCTGAATAGAGTTGTGTTAGAATAGGTTAGAACTTAATTAATAAAGTGGTTATATGGGACATTGTATGCATTGACATACACACCACATTGAGACGAACCAAGCACATCATTCTCCCATTCAGTGTGATAGTTTGCGTTCATTCTTTTAGATAAATCTCACATGGTATTATAGCGATGTTGAGGACAAGCCAAGGAGAGTGAGAGAAGGCCCAAGGACCATTGCAGATCAGAGATAGGCCAAGGAACTACATAAACAAATCAAGCGCTTGACAAAGTAGGTAAAGCAAACCGCATACAAGAGGCTATTCTGATTGTATGCGAATGTGATTGAGGTGAGAATTAAATACAAAAAACAATGTGCATTGCGAATATTTTTTGTCAGACCTCTTGTGGGAAAGTGAATAGCCTTCCATCTGTGTGATTTAAGGAAAGTGTGAAGAGCCCTAGCTGGAGCTGCTAGGAATTGAGCAGCCAAACAAGAATTGAATCACTGTGTGAAGAATCCCATCCTTGCTGGGAGAGTTGCCACCAAGGAATAACACAGGCACAATTGAGACAGAGTTATCGTGGTCAAAGGCTGTCAGAACACAAGAAGAGCAGAAACCTTGTCATATCTTGGGGGAGAATCATCTTGTTAGACTTGCGGGCCACCTTGATTGAAATAAATATTTCCATCTTGTTCTGTTAGGAATTGATCTGCCAGGAGCAAGTCACCACACTTTGAAAGAAAGATCTGCTGTGAAGGAAGAACCACCAGCTTCAGAAAGTCACCATTGTGTATAACTTGTGTTACCATGCGAAATAAAAAAGTGTTATGCTGATTGGAGCTAGCTTGCAAAGATGTTAATTTGGATAAAAGAACTTGGAGCTGCCAATGAGTAAAGGTGTGAATCCAGAATGAAGAACTTTAAAGAGTACTTGGTCTAAGGATTGTGTGGGGTCCTTTGTGTAAAGGTGATGCCTCAAAGAGCTAGCTGCTCAGTGTTAAAGACGTGCTGTTGTAGGCGCGCATTGATTCTTGTTGAAGGAGTGAATTTTGCCATGGGAACATAATAGGTAGCATGTAGGAGAGAAAAGAGGAAGTGTATGTAATCTCAAAAAACAATTTGTTCAAGTCGTTGAAGCTTATGATTTTGAGAACATATTTTTCTTCAGAAGAATAATCTTTTTATGAGATTGGTTTATGAGATTGGCAGCAAGTATTTCTGTGTGGTGATTGGAGTTTGAGTTTGTTGACATTATTATTGCACTGGTTTGTGAATTTAAGGTGATAGATAATGGCAGAGTAATTTCACATAGAATGGTAAATGAAAGAGAGTTTGCTGTTAATGCACTTTGGCATTGGTGATATGAGCACTTGTGTTATCCACATCTTTGCCTTCCAATTAGGTTCCAGATGGTTGATGGCCTACCTGATATGAAGAAAACATAAGGGATATGTAATACATGCTTAGATGGAAGGTAACACAAAGAAGCTACAGATGTGGGAGCAGGCTGTTGAAATTTGTAACCAGGTTCGGTCTTCATAAATGTATTTGAGATGTACTCATAAAAATGAAGAAAATATTTTTATTATTATTATGACTTATTAAAGCATGGGTTTCATGCTTGGGTCATCATGTTTTAGGTCAAAGTCACCATTGAGGACTTCTAGGATCTATTCCGAGTCATTGTACATTTAAAGAAACCCTTCTCGGGCTTTCAGATCATGTAAAAAGAATTATTTGTGAGACAAAAATGAATTTATTCTCCTCCACACCAAGTCGGCCTCAAACCCTTCTCGGGCTTTCGGATCATGTAAAAAGAATTATTTTTGAGACAAAAATGAATTTATTCTCCTCCACACCAAGTCGGCCTCAAGATGATCAAGTTAGCCTCAAGACAAGTAATTCAACCTCACATAAGGGCTATAAATACAAGGAGTTCGAATTCATTTGAAGCATCTCATTCTCTGGCACATAGTTTGATTTCTGAAGTTGGAAGCTGGAAAAGTGCGAAGTTGAGAAAGGGCTAGGGGAGGGGTTGGAAAGGAGTGTGAGTTTCTGGAAGGAGATAGTAAACCTCAAGATCGAATTTTTGGGACAACTCTCACCCTGTTCTGAGGTGTATCAAGGGAGATCGAAGTTCTCCAAGTTTGGTTGAAGTTGTTGTTGCTACTGTTGTTGGGTCAAAGCTGCTACTGGGTCGAAGCTGTTGATGATGCTGCCAATTTGAAGTTGCTTGTGAAGGGTTGTCATTTGCAAGAAGGATTGAGGGTTGACTTGATGTGGAAGGAATTTCTGTTTGGGTCTGGAGTCTTGGATTATCTCGAGAAACTATTGAAGGAAGAATTGTTGACTGGGTTTTCCCCTAGATAGGGGTTTTGCCGTGGCTGTCTGCCTACATCTGTTGTCCTTGTGTTATTGTTTTGGTAATTGCTTAATGAACTAAAATATAAAGAAGAACATAAGGATAAAAGTATCACAAGTAATTATCTATATAAGAAAATCTTTTTGACTTTATGATTTTCTAACATGGTATCAGAGCTAAGGTGAAGGAGGAAAAAGGCAGTCTTGAGTATCTATTAGAAGGATCTAAAGGATTGATCTAGAGATCATATAAGGAGCTCTTATAAGTGAAGAGGCTCTCTATCGTCAAGGATAATGTCTAACACATTAAAGAGTGAGTACAAGTTGGAAGGAGCATCAAACTACAAATATTGGAAAAAGAGGATTCACATCATTCTTGAAAAGAACAAGGTCGTGGATGTGGTCAGAGGAAAGGTGAGGAAACCTACCGAAGAATCCAGTGATGGAGACAGGGTGAAGTATAGGGAATTGGAAATATTGGCGATGACTCTGATGGTAGAAAGCATTAAGGACAATCTTGTCCCATACATTTCCAATATAGACCATGCTCAAGAAACGTATGAAGCATTGACAAAACTATTCACTATCAAGAACATAGGTCAAGTAGCAAGCTTAAAGAATGAGTTAAGGATTGCAAAGATGACTAAAGATGATGCTATGGCTTCCTCCTTTGTAAGGATATCAAGGATTAGAGATGAACTTCAAGCCATAGATGAAATAGTGCCAGAGAAGGAGCTAGTAATCACTGCACTGTTTGGATTACCAACTACTTGGAGCTCTTTTGCTTTACGTCTCAATAGTTGGAAAAAAGCTCCCACCTTTGAACAACTGTGGAATGCCTGCACCCAAGAAGAAATGAGAATTTTTTTAGTATCCAACAATGAAGAAGTAAAGGTATCAAATGATTACTCTACCTCTCATAAGGAAAGTCACTCCAAGAAGTCAAGAGGGCCAAGAAAGATGGTTGATATGTCCAAAATAGAATGCTACCAATGCCACAAGATGGGTCAATATAGAAGTGACTGCCCCGACAATCCGAAGAACAAGAAGAGAAGCAGGGATCAAGCCAATGTAGCTGAAGACATCCCAAAGAATTGGATTTAAGAGACTTACGCTAGTAAAGTCTTTTGATCTAAGTTTTTGTTATTTCTTTTTGATTTCTATTATTGTAAGTTTAACATTATGGAAAAACATTTTTATTTGTTCTTAAGGTTATAGGTATCCCTCAAGCTTGGAGGGAGCCCTTATCAACCTCCAAAGATAAGTATCCTATTACTATTTTCATTTTTAGTTTTCCTTACTTATCTGGTTTTGTTTGCATAAAATACTAATCACATTTCTCCTCTTATTTCCTTGTCTAGGAAAACTGGTTAAAGACTCGAGGAAGGTGGTCTCACAAAACAAAGTATTAAAAGTACAAGGTTTGTTAAGAGATAAGAGGTATGTTTGGAATTACAAGTTCTTGCTCTCTACATATTCATTCTTGATAAACTATTACTAACATCTTTTTATCTAGCTCTATTGAATCTTAAAGATTCTTGATTGGGTGATTCATCATTAGATAAATCTACCCTTATATCTCTGATTGCTCTTGTGGAACCCTAGAAAGGCTCATTGTGAAAAACCCTAACTTAAGGGAAGGGTATGTCAATGATTATGTGTGAAACCCTAATCTACTTAGGGTTATTGTTGAAAGAAAATGTCTAATGTTTTGATGAAGTCTAAAATAACTGACTGATGCTTTGATAATGTCTTGTTTGGGGTTTTGGTATGGTTATGGAAACCCTAACTTGTTCGGGTTGAATGGTAATGTTTAAAATCTCGAGCTTTTGAAGTATTGATAATTTAAGGTTTTCTATATTTTGTGTTGAAACCCTAGAACTTTAGGGTTTGGTAGAATGTATAAGCAAGACCCTTATATTGTTTAAAGAATGTTTTCCTTGGGATGTGTGTGTTTGTCAGATCAAACCCTAGTATGATCAAGTTTGTTATATGCCTAACTCATTTTGATATTGGTGTAGTTGGGTTTGACTAACACATGTTATGATATGCTTGTGCATGATGATGGAATCCTAGATATATGAGTTGACCTAATTGTTGATGGTCATGAGTCATAGGGTTTGGAACTAAGTCGTAGTTGAAGTTTATTTTCTCTAGGATGCTAATATTTGTGAATTCTAGGATTTTGGAGTTAAACCTTAGTAGAAGTGAAAATCTGTGATATATGATGACAATATGATAATTTGAGATTTGTGTAAGATTGTTGAAATCCGAGTTTCAGTTGTGGTTGATGTTTGATTGAGAAAAATCTAGGGTTTGCAACAAAACCTAATGGAAGCTAGTCATGTTATTGAATGAGTTTTGATTATAAAATCTCATGTATGAAATCTAGGGTTTGTATGAAATCCTAGTAGGAAGTATAACATATGAATTTTGAAGTTAGATACATTGTAGATCTATATTTGTTTGAATTGTTTCTAGGGTTTGCTTTGGAAGAAACATTGAAACCCTAGATGTAATGAAAGTTGTTATGAAATGCTTGAAGCTTTGATGAAGTAGTCTAGGGTTTATGACAAAATCCCTAGCAAGAAGTTGAAGAGTATGTGTCTCTTGTTTGTAATTAAGTTTGGGCATCTGATATATAAAGTTGAAATTTGAATGCTTCCGTGATTTTGATATGGTTAACTTCACGCTTCTATAGATTTAATTGTACTTGCTATCTAAGTTGTGCAGGTATGTGATCTTTAAGATAGTGAAGACGCTCGTAAAGAAAGTTGATGTGATAAGCATGATGTGAATAACTTTGATAAAGCCATGAAAGATTCTCCGATGTCGTAAAGAAGAAGTATAACTCCCTAAGATAAGTGGGACCTTGGATGAAATCTCCCTAGGTTAAGAGGGAGCTTAATTGAAAGAAATCTCCCTAGGTTAAGAGGGAGCTTGATTGAATGAAATCTATCCCTAGATTGAGAGGGAGCCAGGATGAAAGGAATCTCCCTAGTTGAGAGGGGGTTCATATCATAGTCATGATGGAAACCTTGATAGAAGAAAATGGAGAATGTATTTTTTGAAGGGCCGCTGAGATAAGAAAAGGCAGATCGATATATGGAATATGTTGCTGCATGAGAAGTATGAAAGGAAGCTGCATGGTTGAAGGAATCTTCTGTGAAGATTCATTGGAAAAGCTCTAAGTCCTAGTATGAAAAGTTGAGAAGCAACATCAAGTTGTTTGAAATACCTCGAAGTTTTGTATATATGTACATTTGAAAGTTTGTTACTAATTGGGGTTGTGTTTGTACAGGTAAATCTCGCAGAAGTTTGATAGCGTGTCTTTACGTGTTTAGAGTTGACGATCAGTTTGATTGGAGAGTTTGATTGGAGAGATTAGTTGCTGATCTGTTTGATCGGGGGGGTTTTGTTATCAATTGAAAGGTTGAGGCTTTGTGTGAGACATTGCCTGGGAGGACATTTGGCTGACACTTTGTGTTGATGTCTAGTTCTCGAATAGGGAGGGCGGTGTTGGTCATGGAGCTTTGACCTCGGATACGCACCTAGTTCCTTGGGTTGATGGTTAGTAAGTAAGCCTGATGGTACCTAGAGAGGTTGAAAGCTTTAGTTCATCTTAGCCCCACTTGGATAGATTTCCCTGGTCAGGAATCTAGTTCATGGCATTGTAGTGTTTAAACTATTGGAGGACCTTTGATAGATTGCCTTAGTCAGGAATCTAGTCCATGTTATTGCGGTGCCTAAAGCTCTTCATGGTTCATGTGTTCTAAGATCTTCCTTGTACTTGTACTGATGAATGCCTTCGTAGTTAAGAGGGAGTGTTGAAATTTGTAACTAGGTTTAGTCTTCATAAATGTATTTGAGATGTACTTATCAAAAGAATGAAGAAAATATTATTATTATTATTATTATGACTTGTTAATGCATGGGTCTCCTGCTTGGGTCATCATGTTTTAGGTCAAAGTCCCCATTGAGGACTTCTAGGATTTATTCCGAGTCATTAGAGCCATTGTACATTTAAAGAGACCCTTCTTGGGCTTTCAGATCATGTAAAAAGAATTATTTTAGAGACAAAAATGAATTTATTGTCCCTCACACCAAGTCGGCCTCAAGACAAGTAATTCGACCTCACATAAGGGCTATAATTAGAAGGAGTTCGAATTCATTTGAAGCATCTCATTTTCTCTCACATAGTTTGATTTCTAAAGATGGAAGTTGGAAAAGTGCGAAGTTGAGAAAGGGCTAGAGGAGGGGTTGGAAAGGAGTGCGAGTTTCTAGAAGGAGATAGTAAACCTCAAGATCGAAATTTTGGGACAACTTTCACCCTATTCTGAGGTGTATCAAGGGAGATCGAAGTTCTCCAAGTTTGGTTGAAGTCGTTGCTGCTACTGTTGTTGGGTCGAAGCTGCTGCTGATGCTGCCAGGTTGAAGTTGCTTGTGAAGGGTTGTCGTCTACAAGAAGGATTGAGGGCTGAGTTGGTGTGGAAGGAATCTCTCTCTGGGTCTATAGTCTTGGATTATCTTGAGAAACTGTTGAAGGAAGAATTGTTGACTAGGTTTTCCCCTGGCTGTCCGCATACATCTGTTGTCCTTGTGTTATTGTTTTGGTAATTGCTTGATGAACTAAAAGATAAAGAACATAAAGATAAAAGAATCACAAATAATTATCTATATAAGAAAATCTTTCTGTCTTTTTGATTTTCCAACATAGACAAAGTTTTGGAGCTTGTACACATTGAAGCTGTTGGTCTGGACTCTGATAAGAACACCATCATTATCTGGTGCATGGTATTTTATGCTTCTTGTTGTTGATTTTCCATAAAATTCATGGGTCTTCTTTCTTCAGAAGAGATATATGGATTAAATGCTTTTATGAAGTTTAAGGCAAAGATAGAGGAAGAACGTGGTAAGAAGATAAGTTTCTTCTAGTTCTATCATGGAGATTAGTTTGTTATGTTCGCTGATTTTTGTAAAAGGGGTCCAAAGACAAAGAGGTGATAGTGAAAGATGGACTATATAGTTGTGGAAATAATGAAGAAAATGTTGCAAGATAAGTTGCTTCTAGATGAGTATTGGGTTGAAGTGATGAATATAGCAATGTATTTGTTGAATAGGAGTCCCAACAAAGTAATGATATAAGTCACACCTAAAGAGGCTTGCACACGTTTAAAACAATAGGTAAATTGTTTATAAAGATTTGATTCAGTGTTTTATGATGTCCCTGTTATAGCAAAATTTGGTACCCTAGTGCAATGCCTCACTAGGCACCCTAGGTTAAGGGCAACAATGGGATCAACCACCACTGTCACCTTAGTAGCTACTCCCCTTTTGTTTTGTGGATGGATGTTATCCTCACAAGGGAGGCTTCCCTAGTAGATCTTGGGGATAAAATCCAGGACTTCTCAGGCTAAATGCCTTCCAAGGAATTTGCTAAATAGACACCCTAGAATAACATTCAATAAGGTAGGGCTTTGGGTGATGTGAAGCAACGAGTTCAAAAACCCAATGGCTAAGTCTAAGGGCCAATATGATCATGGAGGTGCTCAAGTAGATTCGAAACACATGTTAACTTTAATTTAAGATTGCTTTTATAAATTACGGTTTAGATGAAGACAATTTATAGAATGCAAAATGTATGATAGCAATGGTAAAACACGTTGTAATTAATGACAAACAATAAATAAACAAAGGCTATTTAAAGAGTAAACCATGGAAAATATTGCAACAATTTTTCAATGGCTGAAAATGCAATAAACAACTAATAAATCCTAGGCGTTAGCCCTAAAAAGTGGCTAAAAAATACATAAAGATGATATTTTTTCTTTTTCAATATAAAAGATGCAAAGTGTACACTGTAAACCTAAGACTATGGCCTTTAAGGTATTTTATGCTATTTAATTCAGAGTTTTCGATAGCCTAACCCTAGATTACCATTATAAAGAGAAAAAAGATTCAATTTTGAAAGATTGACACACAAAGACTAGTTATCAATCTTGGGTATATGGGGTCAAAACGGGCAAGGTCAAAGGTGGAGGACTTTGATTGGAGCAAGTAAGAGAGAGAAACCTCTCAATCTAATCACAACAAATTTGAACTAGATTGGAGATTTGAAACTCTAAGTTCTCTTCATGGATACTTGGTGACAAATCTTGCAAAGAAGATTTTAGAGCCATAAAATATTCAACATATCATGAAAACTTTAAAAAACCCTAATTCTACAACATTTGCAAAATGGAAGAAGATACAATAAAACAACACAATTCATCATAGCATCACTTCATCATTCCATGGGAAAATCCCTCCAAGCAAAAATATCTTCCCCAAGCCAATCTGCTACGCTCGTGCTCCATTGCTTCCAAGAGACAAAAGAACTAGTGCACACTCTTTCTTGTGCGAAATAATGAGTTTGTGTAACAATGAATATCCTAGGACCTAAATTGGCTTCCCTCTACTTATATGAGGGCAAGGAAGTTGATTGAGGACAAAATTAGACTAAAATCCCTAAAAATAATACTTAAGTGTTTACAAATTAAGTACGTCACAAATTGACCTAAAAATAATGATCTTAATGATAAAACACAAAAGCCTCCTTCAGCCAACATGTGAGAGCGAAAGGTGTCCCCCAAGGGTGACGTTGTCCTCCAATTTTGAAGATCTCCATCAAAAGTTGCTAAGGATGGGTCAAGGAGTGCTCCTCACTCAAAGCTATCTCCTCATTAACAAGTGTGCATCATTAAACAAAACTCTCCTCATCATCATGTGGTTATCAATCAAGCTCATGTCATCTCTAGGCCTTATGAGGGTGATGTCACAAGGATAGGGCATGACATCATCATCTAGAAAGGGGTACCATCTCTTTTAGAGGGATTTCAAGTCACCATCATTATCAAAGTGGTCCAAGAATAGGGAAATGCCCATCAAGGTGGTGCAATGCAAGCTTGGGGGCGTCTTGCGGTCTTTGAGGTACGTCTTCTTTCTAGGCAATGTTTTGGCTTAGTGAGTAGTGTTTAAGGGTCTGGAAGGAGAGGAGAATGCTAACATTAATGTTGGATACATTAATCTGAAACATACCTTCAAAATCAAGTGAGCTCACCATCATAAGTAAAGTAACCATAAAATTGTCAAAGTGGGCCATATCTAATGCGAAAGGTAGCAAAGTACTTCTCACACACATCATCTTTAAATTTATTTCTAGCTTAGGGTTTGTAAACAACTTACCATGCTTAGATACGTTGAATTTCCACGATCTTGAGTCTAGGATAGAATCTTAGAATCTTCGACGCTACCAAACCAAGAATATCAACAAAGCTACTTTGCACAGCGGAACAATATAAAGCAGTAAATGACACGTGCACAAGTGTAGACAACTTTTTACAAATTTCAACCCAACTTCGTTATATTAATCGACATATAATACAATTGTCTAGGGGTCCCATACAAGGGATAATGACCCTCAATTATCCACAAGTACAAGAATACAAGATACACTGACAATCTCGCTGCAGTCTCTATGTCATATCTTGTCCTAACAGTCCTTCGCTCCCGATCTGCTCTCTAGTTGCCCTATAGTCCATCAAAGAACAACACATAGAGTCTCCAGGAGTGCTGCCACATATCACTGTTGCAAGTTGCTTCTGCTACAATGAACGTAGGTTGATCCAATTTGCTCTTCTAGGCTGGCCAATACCTGAGCTCCAATCTGCCAATCTAGTAGTCCACTAGTCCATCAATGTACTGCACATTAGGCTCATCAACTTCACCCAACCTTTAGGTGGCAAGCTCTCTTTATGATTGCTTGTAAAGGGCTACTTAGGTCGCCAACACGCTGCCCTCCACCAGTTCAATGGCACCCAATCCTTCCACTGTAAGATCTGCTCCTAGTTGAGGTTTCCAACCACCCAAGTCAACCTCAACACTTGGCTTCCACATGCTGCAACTTTGTCCACACTTGGACACCACCCAACTAGCAACAATTCAACATTAAATCAACTTATAACATACCTCAATTCTGGGTCAACTCTGTTGTAGGTTAGCTTCACTAGTTAGGGCAAGATGCAGACATATAAGTCCTCTTAATTCCACCAAACTGCCAGCTAACAACTGCGGGTCCCCTCCTTTTAAGTGCTATGGCTGTGTGTTTGAGTTTTGGGTTGTTACTAGCTCTCTAAATGGACCTGCGGCCCCTCACCAAAGTGATCTAGGGTCGCAACCCCCTTCAGTCACCCAAATAGACCTGCGACACCCTCGTTGAGTTCTGTCCACACAAAACAAGCTCGAATACTACCCAAAATTCCTCCCTGAGTTCATGGCATGCTATTGCTCCTACTCGGTCCTTGAAATAGACATCAACAAACCCCAAAGCAGTTCTATTTCCAAACTCGACCTCCTTACTTGAGCTGTAGCCTCTTCAAAAGTTGATTTGCTATGAATGTTGCACTTTTGGATGTGTAAAAATGATCTCCTACACCTTCTATTTATACACAAAAGAAGGGCTACTTGAATTCACCAATGGACATGTCTTTTGGACTTAACCATTTCAAGCCTACATGACTTGACTATCCAAAAATCCATTGTCAACTTCAAAAATTCATAACTCATCTTCTACAACTCGGATTTCGATGATTCTTGTTGCGTTGGTTTCTCCTCGCCATCCTCTATCATCTCTATCCATCACATGTAGAAAATGCTCCATGGTTTTGGCCCAAACATCGATGGGTGCAAAACCCCAACCTTGGGTTCCAAGCCCACAAGTGACTCTTGTGGTGCTTCAACCTCCAAACCCCGAACCCTAGGGCTTGGAGTACCTTCCAAGCTACTAAAAAATCAACAAGATATGGGAGGGTTATCCAGAGGCCCTACTAGGTGCTTCCAACCCTAAGGGGAGGGATAGGTCCCAGGCTGACACATCAATTAGTAGGCGCAAATGGATAGTGGTAGTGTTGGGGGTTTACTGCATGGTGGATGCCACCATTTGTGTACTAGTTAACATAATTCTTGAGCATTATAATGTGAATAGGGAGCAATTGTGGGACTTGAGCTACCCTTTTGCTTGGCCTATTTTTACCACCCCTCTTGTGCACTTTTTTCTTTATTTTGATTTTCCTTTTCTTGCATAGCTTGGGTTACAAGCTTTCATTTATGCATCTTTCACCCCTTGAAGATGAAGCGATTTATTGCTCATTGGGTGTTGGGATATCAAAGTTCCTTTCGTTTTGATTTGCTCATGCTTTAACTAGGGATTGGTTGAGGGTTAATGAGGGTGGTAGAGCTCATGCTAGGCATTTTTCCACATACTTTATTATATCCTAGCCAATTTTTTGCATTTATAATCATGGCTCATGCTCTTCTTTTGTTTTTGTTTGTTTGTTTGTTTTTAATATATATATATATATATATTTTAAATTTAATTTATTTATTTTCTGCATCAACCTCTCAGGGGAAATTTTTTTGGCCCCTACTAAGAATGAGGAAAACAGGGGACCACTATTGTTGACAGATAGCAATAAGCTTAAAGAATATATACATGAAACAAGGAAAAGATGGAAGGTGAAAGTATGGATTACAATGGACACACAATATTAATCAATGCATCTTATTGTGCCCCTCCTGGACAATGGCCTCAAGGAAGGTCACACTGGACTAGGGGCAGGGGATAACCACAAAGGTGAAGCATGGCAACACGAATACCACCAAAAGCGATCCATCACCTAGTTCAACTTGTGATCCATGCTAGAATGCCCTTAAAGATTAAATGAAATCACTTGATCAAAAAAATGGTTAATGTACCTTACAATTGATGAACCACCTTCATCTAATAAGCTAGATGTCATAAAATATTGATTGAAGCATGGATGGAGGGCCCTTGAGGCTAGCTATTTGTAGATCATCATAGGGCTGCTAGCTGGTAAGTTGATTAGAATGGGATTTTTTTCTTGTCAGGTCAGGAGGGTAACTCTGAATGAACTTAATGGAACATGGCTTCATGATTTATATATGTTGAAATTTGGTACCAGAGGACAGGTGGTTCCCTTAGGCTTTGATCTTTGGCCTAGGGAAAAGTGTCCAAAAGATTTTAATTTTTCTCCTAAAGTGACTTTATAATTTTTATAAAGTTAAAATCTAATTTAAAAGTGACTTTAAGTAATAAAGTTACTAAGTCTAATTTTAAAGTGACTTTTATAAAGTCAATGAAAAATTAGAAAGGAAAAGTGACTTTGGAAATAAATGACTAAGTGGGTCTTTATTAAAGTGGGGTGAATTAAAAAATAGAAAGTGAGATTTAAATGTGCATTTAATTTCAGCCATTGATCTAAATCTATTTCAGCCATTGGATTTAGGGATCACCCAAAAGTCACTTGGATCACCCAAAAGTCATTTGGAGTTATATTAAGGGAGGAAAAGGAGGAAAAGATCACATTCGATTCAATTCTTTCATGAGCAGATTGAGAGAAGGAGAGCAAGAGAGCAAGGGAGATTTATGGACAGTGAGCTGCGGAGTATCAGCAGCGGAGTTTCAACAGCGAAGTAACAACAGCGAAGTTTTAGCAAGGCAGATTTTCAGCAAGGCTGAGATAAGTTGTAAAAGTTTGCTTGCTGATTTTTGCTGAATATTTTCTTGCTGTAAAAAGGTTTTTTTCAAAAATAAAGAAGAGCTTTCAAACTGGTTTTCCCCAAGAGTTGTAGGGGGTTTTTCCAGGGTCACATTGACCAAAAATATCAGTGTTTTAATGTGTTTTAATGGTTGTTTATTACTGCTGATTTTTCTTTCTGCAATTTCCAGCATTCTATAAAATTTCCAGAATTTGTGTTTTCAGCAAATTTATTTTTTTCAGCTTGTTGAATGTATGGTTATGGGAAAGGGCATTTAACTACATGGGAGAAATAAAGAGAAACTGAAAACCAGGGTGAGAAAACAGAATTTTTTACATGGTATCAGAGCTTGAGTGCTGAAGGGCAGTTTGGGACAGCAAAAGGAAAAATTACAGCTGCTGATTTTTCACTCAGAAAATTCCAGCAAGCTGATTTTTCATAAACAACAAGTTTTATCTTTACTACAGCAGTGCTATTTTTCAGTTTTAGGACAGCAGGATGTCA
>APFE031156473.1:248457-281016 GCA_000404065.3 Pinus taeda
TTTTTATTTCTGCAATTTCCAGCATTCTGTAAATTTTCCAGCATTTGTGTTTTCGGCAAATTTATTTTTTCTGCTTGTTGAATGTATGGTTATGGGAAAGGGCATTTAACTACATGGGAGAAATAAGGAGAAACTGAAAACCGGGGTGGGAAAACAGAAATTTTAACAATATAATATCAGGTCTTCAAAAATGGTTAAAGTACACACCATGTTAATAATTTTCAACACAACCCAAGCAATCGTTTGAATGAAACGTACTCACTGGTCAACATGACCACGCAACACCACAAGGCTGCACCACAATTATGCTACACCATGGCTCCACTGTGCTTTGTCCTTGGGACTTGGAGGCACCACAGTTTATCAACGCACTCGCTTCATTTTGAACTTGACTGTGCTGCCAAACTCCTTTATGAACATGAATCAACTCAAAGCTCTTGATTTGGGTGGCTGCCGCTACTTGACCCTCTTTGCCGAAACACTTGGGAATATTACCACAATTGACTTTTTAGGTGTCGCAAAATTGAAGTGTGTGAGCTAGAATCAAAATGAGTGATTCAACCCCTGAAAATGACGATTATATATCATAAGAAAGATGCAGTTTCTGCTTATTTTATTTGTGCAGGAAAGCTAGAAGGTTTAATGCAATAGTGCCTTTAGTGCTTAGGGCTTTGCTTCATTGCAAATGATAGGTGGTGGTATTATGACCCGCTTTAACAGTTATTAGAAAATTGTATACAAGCAGCAACAGAAGAGTATAATTAAGAATTGAGAGAATTCAGGCACTTCTCGTATTAGACAGACAACAGATAAATGAAGGAAGCCCAAGCCAATACTGATATTAACACACATAGGCAGAGAGAGAGGATGTAGTGCAGAGATAATTCAATGTTCTATCCAAACGCACATAAATCTAGGATAGAGGGATAGTATGTAGCAGAGAATGGCAGGAATTACAACAAAAAGAGGCTAATTTGGGAGTTGGCTCTGATACCATGTCAGGCCAGGAGGGTAACTCCGAATGAACTTGCTTATTGCATTACCCATATCATGAATTTATACATGAGTGGAGAGACTCTTGGGATTCCAATTCCAAGGTCTCTTGGTTTGTTCAAATGCATAACTGACAATATTTATAATAATCCTTTCGGATTAGGTGTCAACATTGGTAAATATAAGACATCAAGTAAGGTTGTGAGTTTGAATCGAAAGCAGGTAGTATTTTTGATGATGCATTCACTCATATCCATTGTGGGTGTAGTTCTCTCCGGAAAAGAGAACTATCATGAGTGGTCTCGGGAAATAAAACACACTTATTTTCAATGAGTTGTGGAAGGGAATTTGTGAAGGAGAAGGAGATAATGCACTAGAAAATCCCACTTCAGACAAGGAGCTTGCCTTTTGGAAAAACAAGAACAACAAGGCCTATGCCTTGATTGTAGCGTCTGTAAATGAAGAGGTGAGTCACCATATTTCGCCATTTTCAAATGCTTTTGAAGCCCTAAAGAATTTGAAGGAAGTATATGACTCACACCTCTGAACTTGAAGTTGTTCAATTGATGATTAAGTTGTTCAATCTTGAATTGAAAAATGATGACTGTGTTGCCTTAGCATCAGAAGTAAGATCTATTATGCATGACATAAAAGCCACTGGTGTTGAGATAAATATTCCTCTCATGGCTTATGTCAAGGCACTATATCCCACTTATTCACATTATCTTAAGTCATTGCAAGCAAGTGGTAACCTTAAGGAGATTATCTTTGACTCCCTTGAGAAGAAGTTTGTTGAAAGAGAGAAGGCTTTTGGGAAGAAGACAACTCGTCAGTCTTCTAAAGAAGCTGTTTTTTTTCCACATAAAGAGAAGAATCATGCACAAGATTCTTCTAGAGGAAGAGGTGGCCGAAGAGGGAGAGGAAGGAAGAATTTTAGAGGCAGGGGGGGCAGACTTTCCAAGGAGAAAAGTTTGATCTTCATTTCATACGATGCAATAGAGATGGACATGATGTTTCCATTTGTAAGTTGCCTTGGGATCGAATTGAGCAAGAAAGAAATGTAAAACAATTGATAAAGGGAAAGGTAAAGCACCCGACTCCGCTCATTATGTTGTGACACATTACAACATTGGAGTAACTGAAGGCTTATTCAATGCTTCACTTGCTTCATGGAAAGATGATTGGTTGCTTGATTCAGGAGCAACTTGCTTAGGAGAGATTTATTTGAATAATTCACTGACAATGTTTATGGAGCAGTATACTTTGTAGACAAGTCAAAACTCAAGCCATCAGGGCTTGGCACTTTCAAGTTCAAATTGCCTGATCTTCCACGCTTTCTTCTACATGATGTTCTATACCTCCCAGAGCTGAGGAAAAACTTGCTGTCTTTGGTCCACATTTGCCAGCAAGGACACTCCATTCATATATTTGATGGCAAGGTCGAGGTCAAAAAAGAATTAGACCACTCACTTGTCATGACGGGTATAGAAGAAGAAAGACTTTTGAAGCTGCAAGGAACCTCTGCTCGTGCACAAAACCTCTCATACAATTCTCACTATGATGCGGGTGCATTTCCATCAAGTCTCTTATGGGCCATGGCATGCTGGATTTGGACATTGAACTATGCCAACCTTTGTTTGTCGAAGAAAAATGGTGTTACTGGTTTGCCTACAATTCTTAGGAAACTTGAGCAATGTTATACTTGTATCTTAGGAAAGCACAACGAATAGTGTTTTCATGATTCTCATTCCAGAGCACATAGAAAACTTGAACTCATTCATTCCGATTTATGTGGACCAGTTCCTGTTCCTTCTGCAAATGGTAATAAATATATGATGACATTTATTGATGACTACACCAAAATGTGTTGGGTTTATTTATTGAGGAACAAATCTGAAGCTTTTGAAACATTCAATAAATTTCATGCATGTATCGAAAATGATGCGCAATCTCATAATGGCTCTTTTCACATTGATAATGGAAAAGAAAACACTTCAAATGAATTTGAAAATTACCTTCGCTAGCATAGGATCAAACATCAAACAATTGTGCCCTATAATCCCCAACAAAACGGAATAGTTGAAAGGCTGAACAGGACAATCTTAAATATGGTACGTTCCAAGATGTTTTCAAGAATGTTAAACTGATGTTTTGGGTTGATGCAGTTCTATGTGCCATGTATATAAAGAATAGGTGTCCATTTAATGCTATCAAAAACAAGACTCCCTATGAAATGTGGTATGGCTACATTCCTTCGGTGAGGCATCTCAGGGTTTTTGGTTCCACATGCTATGCCTTGATACCTAAGGAACAAAGAAACAAACTCGGTGCAAGGAGTCGCAAGCGTATTTTCTTGGGGTACTCAAATACCGCCAAAGCATACCATCTCTATGATGAAGTGAACAAGAAGTTTATAATATCTAGAGGTGTGATCTTTCTTGAATCTTCTAAGACTGACACTGTTGTTGAGCGGCAGCTTGATCGCTTGGATAGATTTGGACATGCAAAGTCTTTTCAAGAGTTTGATAATGAGATTCCACATCTTGAAGTGGAGATTCCTATACTGGATTAGTTTGTGGAATCTTCTTCTGAAGCACTCTCTCCCCCACATGAAGCTCCAGCCATTGATGACACTTTGAGTGATGTGATTAATAGGATTGGGAGTCTAAATCTTGATTCAGTTCCATCTCAGTCAACTGAGTAGCTTGGGCCATCTCGGAAAGGTCCTCCAAAATGGCTGACAAAGACACTTGAAAGTGTTTGTCCTGATGAGGTTGGAAAGACAGGAACAAGAAGCTCAACCAGACATAATGGAGGCGATGTAGAAGATTCTGCTTCACCCATTGATATGGATGTTTCTTATGATTGTGAACTGAATTTGTCTACAGATTTTGAACCAAATAACTTCAAAGAAGCCACTTCTCATGATGAATGGAAATATGATGCAGAAAGAATATGATGCCTTAATAAAGAATGGCACCTGGAAGCTGGTTGATCCTCCATTGGGAACCAAACCAATTGGTTGCAAGTGGGTCTTCAGAAACAAGTATAAAGCAGATGGCTCACTTGACAAGCATAAAGCTAGGCTTGTGGCAAAAGGTTTTTCACAGAAGGAAGGGGTTGACTATGACCAGACTTTTGCCCCACAACAAAGTGGGCTGTCATCCGGACACTCTTTGCCTTGGAAACTCAGAACGGTTGGAAAGTCCATCAAATGGATGTACAAACTGCTTTCTTGAATGAAGATCTGAAAGAGAATGTATTTATGCCCCAACCAGAAGGATTTGTTGTGAAGGGTCAGGAACACAAAGTATGCAAGCTTGTAAAATTCTTGTATGGCCTCAAGTAAGCACTGCGAGCTTAGTACGAGAAGTTAACTGAGCATCTTCTGAATCTCAACTTCAGACATTATGATCTTGATGATCCAACTTTGTTTGTCAAGAAAGTTGGCAAAACAATTGTATATCTTGTGGTGTATGTAGATGATCTTCTGATGATAGGCAACAATGAGAGCTACATTGCATCCATAAAGAAGGAATTGAGGAAAGGTTTTGAAATGACAGATTTGGGCTACGTCCACTACTTTCTTGGTATTATAGTGGTACTCTATTTATTATACATGGCGGTTTTTCTCAATGCCTTATTGCGCTTCAAAGGTATGCTAACTGCATGCACACTTTCATAGCTTAATTTTGTATCTATACGACATGGTTAGGAATAATAACGAATCAACTAGTGAAAATTAATTTTTTGGAGATAGTGAAATGATCATACATCATATTGTTATGCTCCATCCATAACTAGTAGAGTGTGCTGATTCTTAAAAGTTGGCAGGTGTGTCCAAAATTAGAATATAAAATATAATAAACTCTTGGAATGGTAAAAGATGCAGTGCTCATTTTTGGCTAGGCATTGTTCCTTTTCTACATTTAATAGTTAGGGTCAAGTTTAGGAGTGTTTGACAAATTATGGGGTATAGATCATCTTTTTGGGTAAGCCTATATTTGGTTGGATAATGACATCATCCTTGATTTTTCCTCTATGGGCAAACTTTTGTTTTGATTTGTCTATATATACATTTTGAATGATACAAGATTTTGGCGTAAACCTCATGTTCTTGTGTTTGTGGTCTATAAAACCCAACCTAGTAGATGTGGAAAAAGAGGCTGTACACATTTATGAATAACAATGGGGGTGGAGAAAATACAAGTATTTATCTATAGCATTGCAACAATACATCTCTCACACCTTCTAATTCACTATAGGTGACATTTATAGCATCTCTAGTTGGCTAGGTGGTCAACTGCATAACTCCTAGCTACAACTTCTAACATTACATTAGTTAGTCAACCATATCACTCCTAAGTACAACTTCTACATTACTTATGTATTCAACATATACAGGAACATATGTATTAATACCTTCCATCACCATTTTATTGAATATTACCACTCTAAAATCCATACATGTAACATAACACAAACCAACACTTTTACATTAACCCCTCTAATACAAGCCCAAAACTAAAAATTTGTTGACAAGATTATTTGGAAAGATCTTTAAAAAATTGATCATTTTCAAAATCTTCATTGCTAGCTACTTCTGTCCTCCACAGATCTGCAACTCTTGTAGATGCTCCATTAGGTTATTGCCATCCTCGGAAAGGTACAAATACCAGATTTTGCCTAGACAACCATTCATACTGAGCAAATTTTCCTCTGTTTGCCCTATCTTAGAGACCCAGTCCAAAATAAGAAATCAATTTTGTTATCTCGTCAGCATCATCCTTATCCTCTTTATCAGCAATATTATTAATGATAATGTTGTCTCCTTTTCGTTGTATTGTGGCGAACATTGTTTTTTGCCCCTTCTTCCAGGGTATTTTCTTCAGTTTTTCTGAGGAAAATCTGGGCAGATCTACCCAAAGGGATCACATCTTGCGGCCAAACTAATCAGAGCCTAACCCCAAGGGCATCAAGGAGAACTAATCCTGTGACCTCCCAATGGCGAGGTGCTTTAGCAATGGGTACTCGACCAATTGAGCTAACCCTTGAGGCTTCTTTTGGGGTAATTGCTTGGTCTAATCATCAAATTTACCATCTCAAAATCTTGATTAATTTTCCATCTCACTTTTACTTCTTTATTTATTTGTAAATCAGTGTCTTTGTAAAACACATGTGACCAAAGGCGTCCATTTATCTCAAATCATGAGTTTTACAAGTTGTCATCATATTCTCACTTTTTAAAAGTATATCTAATTACTTGATTTTGCCACAATTCTTGTGAAATTCCAAATATTTTTAATTCTGATCTGCATCAAAAGAATGCTTTTACTTACTAAATTTCAATGATTGCCCACCACTGTGGGCTTCTTTGGCATAACATATGTGAACTTTGTTGCATATATGATTTGGGTTTTCTCCCATGCTGACATTGTGGCTTTCCAATCTATATTTTCTGCTTGTGGTCTAACTCGATTTTTTTTTGTCTAGCAAATTCACAGAGTTGCTCTTGTTTATTTCCCCGTGACTGCCCTATGCTTTCTGGGGCAGCAGCTCACACTGCCCTTTTCTGCTGTTGTTTCATTGACACATATCTCACTGATCCAATCTCACACTTGTAATCTCTGCGATTGGCCATGTCATCTGGTCACTGGACATTGCTACATTTTGCTGATATTCTGCCCACTCATTCATGAGTGTTTGCGTTGAGCATATATGACTTTGCATCTTCACAATAGGTGTTTACATCTCTGCTATGGTCTGCCATTATAGTCTGCTATAATTGTGCCACCATGAGGGCATATGCAAACAACATAGGGTGTGATCTGGCTTCGGATTTAATTAATATATGCTTTCTTTGAAACTGTATGACATCTGGTTGAGTACTGCCCATGATTTTGTTTGGACATTTTACAATCTGCATTGCTCTGGCTTCAAGCATGCCCTGGTAGGGCACCTCAATCTGAAGTTAGTTGCACACTTCTGCTACAGTGACTTGTCTCTGGCATCTGTAGTGTATGAAAAATGTTCACACTTCTTTGCTGCTTCTATGTTGGCATCTGCACTGGGTTGTGTTTTGACAGTTGTGGCTTGATATTTGCAGATATTTTCATCTTGTCTACATCATTCTCTGGTGATTCTGTCCATGGGATTTGCACAAAATTGTCTGCAACAACCGATTTAGATGTTTTATAATTTTGATGCCCTAATTCTGTAAACTATCTGGTATATGGCATCCGCAAACATATATTTTAACATTTGACTCCATTTAGATTATGGCAGCATAAACATCTTTGCAAAATGCTGGTAATTTCGTCTAGGACATCAAACATCTTCCATTTCCTCAATTAGGGTTGTTCTACTATCTTCTTGTTTAGGTATTCAAGCTCAGTGGTTACTCTCTGTGTAATAGTTCTTCTCTGACCTTTGGTTCAACTGTCATATGCTCTATTGATTGACTCTGCATTTAAAAAAGACCTTTCTAATATTTCTTAAGTATAAATTTTTGGTGTTTTAAATAATCTGCCATCTAATGGTTAAAAGGCTTCAACAAATCTTATGGGAATTCAGTTTCTAGAAGAGACTTTCCCATCGTGCCTCAAACATGTTTTCTAGGATTTGGATGCTTCTCAGACTATGAACAGTCTTCAACCTTCTGATCGGTATTGTCACCACTCACATCCTCTCTCTTGTGTAGGCTATCATTCATAGTCGTAGTTGCTGCTATATGATACCATGCAGAAAAATAGGATTATTAATGACAATGGTGGAGAGCTAAGATACTTTTTATCAATATCTAGGAGTGACTAAAATAAGTCAATGGGACTCTTACTGCAAAATCTAGCACCTTAGTGGAAAGCCTCACTAAGTACTCTAGTGTAAGGGAAACAATGGGATCAATCACTACTATTGGCTTAGCAACTGTTTCCCTGTTGTTCTGTGGTTGGATGTTATCCGCCCAAAGGAGGCTTCCCCAACAATTCTTAGAAATTTGATAATCCAAGTATTCCTAGGTCAAATGCGGGCTAAGTGTTCTACCAATAAAATCGCCCAGGGATAATGTTCAATAAGGTTCTGGGGAAGATGAAATGTAATTCCAAGGTAATGAGTTCAAAGGACCTGATGGCTAAATCTAAAAGGGCTCAAATAGTCCCAGAGAGGATCAAATAGGTTCCTAAACACACACTAATTTTTAAATTACCAATTGCTGTTATAAATTATGGTTTTCTGGTAACACAATTTACAGCATGCAAAATTTACAATTGCAGTAAGAAAATAGCCTAAAATTGATGATAAGCAAGTAATAAACTAAGACTATTTGATGGATAAACAAGAAAATAGACTATAGCAAATTTCAATGCCTGAAATTGCTTAAAACAACAACTAAACCCTAGAAGTTTGCCCTAATTTATGGCTGATAAATGTATGACTTCAAGGAAGATGTCACAGCCTTGAAACCAGCTAATGGAGTTCCAACATCCTAAGCATAATGATGTAAGGAGGGGGCAATCGTGGAGGCATGAGTTACCCCTTTCCTTGGCCTGCCTTTCCACCTCTCTGGTTTGCCTTCTACTTCAATGAGTTTTTTTGTTTTGTTCGTACATAGTTTAGGAGACCAAGCTTACCTTTTGCTTTTTCAATACCCCTTAATGATGTAGCAGTTTCTTGCTCATTCAGGTTGGGACATTCAAAAGTTCCTTTATTTTAGATGAAACATTAAGTGCTTGAGAAACTGGGTGATGACTAATGAGAGTGGTAGAGCTCATGCTAGGCTTCTGCCCACGTGCTAAATAGGTCCCAACCATCTTTTGCGTTTTACATTTTATTTCTATTGTGACTTTACATATGCTTTTATTGTTCTTTCAGCTGCATCAACCTTTGGGGTCAAGTTTGAGTGCTCTGCCTCAAGGATGTTGATATAGGGTGCCAATCCCAATTACCAATGACAATCAATCCTGAAGAATGAAGATGAATAATGGAAAAGGATGGAAAGTGGTATTTATGGGCTATATATCAGTCTGTGCCTCTTTTAAAACATAAGGCCTTAGATGAGGTCCCATTGGACTAGGGTCAAAGGCTAACCTCCCACGTGAATTGTGTATACAACTTACAAGGATACAATCAGGAGTGGTCAATCATCCAATCTGTTCCATTATTCATATTAATATGCACCTAACATTAAATGAAAGCACATGATTGCTAAAATGGTTAAAGTGCCCATCGATAGATGACTCACCTTCTTTCAAGAAGAATGCTATATGGGGAAGAGCATTGATCAAAGCAATAGGTGGAGAGCTCTCACATAAGGCTATGTGAAGGCCATCATAGGGTTGCTGGCTGGTTGGCTGTCAAATGAGGAGAAAATTTTTCTCCTATGGGTTACCCACTTTTGGTGGGTAACATTACCTTTGAGGGCCCTCAACCAATGCTCAGAAAATTGAAACTAGACAATCAATTTAGAGCGTGCATTGTTGTTAATTTTAGCTTAACATGTTCTTTGCTTAGGAGTAAGTTAGGACAATTACTTTATTAATCCATTAGCCCATTATTATTCTATTAGATTTCCATTAGCAATCACATTAGTCAATATCATATGACAATAAATGATGAAAGAACAACAACCATAAATGCAGAAGACAACCCAAGACAAGAGGACACCATGATTTAGGCTTAAAGCCAGGGCAAAACCCCACAAGGGGGAAAGCCACAGATCTATTCTTCTTGATAATATCAAATGTTTAGAGAGAGAGAGAAATCCATAAGTACAATGATACATTAGACAAAGTCAATAGATTGACTTGCCATAGATGATCCCAATCCACTGTCCAAAAGTTAGAGTCACATCTGCAGAAGTCAACAACAGTCAAAGCTGCCTTAACCAGTATGTAGTCAACAGTCAATAGCCTAGTCAAATCAGCCCAATCTATTCGGTCAAAGGCAAAAGAAATTTGCTCTCTCTAGGCAGTCAAAATGAAATCAACGCCACCTTAAAAAGTATAGTCAAAACTTGGTCAACGTTTTGCCATCCAACTTGCCTCAGACCTGTGGTCAACCCTACATTCAACGCAGGTCAAACACCTCAGTTTGCCTCGGTTCCTATGCCCACAAGTGCGGCCTACCTGGCAGAATAATAATCCATCAAAATCATAGTCAAACAATTGGTCAAAGTGCTTGGTCAATGTTGGTCAAGGTTTCATTGCGTACTTGAAAAGTCAACTGCAAAAACTGTAGAAAAATCGCAAAAAATTGCGGGAAATTCGTCCTCCAAAAATTAACACGTGTGGGAGAGAGATAACTGTTTGTCCAAAGAAAGTCGAATCCATCATGAGAGGAAAGAGAAAATCATGTCTGTGATGATGCCAAAATGGAGTGAACTCATCTTATATATATATACAAGTCAATGTGGGTCAAAGGGCATGTCTCTTGGGCTTCATGAGCCTACATGACTGTGGGGCTGACCTTGACCAAAACCAACATTGTGGGCTTGACTTCAAAAATACATTTCTACGTGTCAGAATCCATCATGCGTTAGGTCAAAATTGGTCCTCTTGAGAAGAGGAATCCAATGGCATCATCATCTCATAAAAAGGAGTTGTCTGTAGTGGAATTTGACCTTAGTTGACCATTTTTAACACACTCTCTCAACTAAGGGGAATTCCACTTGCCAATACCCATCATCATGCTGCCATCATAACCATCATGCTCCTATCATATCGCTGACATCATAATTATCATATCATAATCATCATGTACTGTGATTGTGTCTCATCTCATCTCTGCTGAAGATTTGATATCATAGATCAAGAAGAAAAGATCCTGGAAGGTGAGTCATAAGACCTTGCCACCTTTGGAAATGACAGAGGCAAATCCTCATGTTCAGGGGTAGAACTGTTAATTTTATGTAACAATGGTATGTTCTTATGCTTAAGAGCAATTTACTTCAATTTTTCTTATTAGCTCAATATCAATTTCCAAATTAGCAATCATATTAACATGATAGTAAATGTAGATATCTTTGGAAATGATAGAGGCAAATCCTCATGTTCAACGGTAGAACTGTTAATTTTAGGTAACAATGGTATGTTTTTATGCTTAAGAGCAATTTACTTCAATTTTTCTTATTAGCTCAATATCAAATTCTAGATTAGCAATCATATTAACATGACAATAAATGCAGATAGAACATAAATAAAAATAGTAGAAGACAAGCCAAGACAAGAGGACACAAGATGTGGTGCATGCCAAGAACAAACCCCAATGTGGGGAAACCCTTTGATCAATTCTTCTTATTATTTTGCAAAAGTTCAACAGAGAGAGTACAATATACAAAATTCACTTGTCCAATCAAAGTAAAATCTGTTTAGTCAAACAACAATCACAGGAAGCACTAACCAAAAAGTCAACGCTGGTCAACGTGGCAGAATTTCTCCTCCAAATCAGTGCGGTCAAAACCATTCAACTCAGCCTCCATCAACAGACCAAATAAGCCCAAGACAGTCTCGAAAATATCAGTCGAACTCCGTCAACGTAGAGGTGAAACCTGCGGTTAACTTTCTTGTGGTAAACATTGGTCAAACAACTCAAATTGCCTTGATTTTTGTGCCCAAAAATGTGGCCTGCCCAAACAAAATATTCCCCAAGAAAAACGCAGTCAAACTCGATCAACTGCTGCCAGGTTAACGTTGGTCAAACCCTCCTACAATTTGGTCAACGCTCAAAATAGAAAATGCAAACTGTCCTTCGCATGTATGGAGAAAAAAGTTGCCCAGAAATCCGTACACCCAATCGATGAGAGAGAGAGATGTGTGAGAGATGACTGTCCAAATGAGGTAGATGCTCTTGAGTCCTATTTATATGCAATGTTGAGGATGAATAGACTTGTCTTTTGGGCTTCTGAGCCTACATTAGATTGCTGGTCGACCTTGACAGTTTGTCCATAAACGAAATAAATTCATAATTCCATTTATACATGTCAGAATGAGATGATCTTTAGATCAATCCTACATCTCTCAGAAAGAGGAATCCAAAAAAATATCAGCTACATCATATGAGTTTTCCAAGGTGGAGTTTGGCCCTAGTTGCCAAAGTTAACAAGAACCCCATCCAAGCTTGATCCCAGATCAAGACCGTGCTCAACACCATGCATCCTACTCATAGGGAGTATGACAGTACACGATTCGTTCATCGGTAGTGCTATGGTCCCTAACCACTTTTTCCAACTCATTGGCTAGATGAGAGGTGCTTCCCATGTGTCCCGGACTACATGGGTAGGATGATGATGGGGCAACATGGAAAGAATAAATTACATCCTACTCACAACCACATAGTAGGGAAAGGATGAACCATGTCCTACATGCATGCCAACCAACAATCATAGGAAGGATTCTACACGCGGGGAAAGGATGAACCACGTCCCATTGACATGTCAACCACTGATCGTAGGGAATGAACATCCTACATGTGGGGAAAGGATAAACCACGTCTCGTCGACATGTCCACATGTGACAACCGACAGATGCCTATATGCATCTCTTACTGGGGTAAACATGTACAGGGAAGGATGAACCGCATCTTGTACATAGCAAACCCATAGGGAAAGGAGTGAACCACATCCTACGGTCACATATAGCTCCAAAAAGCACCCCAGGCCCCCCGGAGCTCCTAGAGCTCAATGTTCAATCGGAACCCTCATAGTAGGGTCTATCCACAACTCCCAACCTCTCTATGAAGGAAGATAATGTTGACCTTACCAAGAGGCTATGCAAGGATGACAGTAATCTACAAATTCAACCAAAAATAATGGAGCTTGATTGCTCTCGACTGCACCATATCCAAATAGAGAGGTCATGGAAAATGTATTCTCTGAAAAAATGAATCCCACTCAAGAATATCACAATATACAACAATGGTTACCAGTACGTGCTCAAATGGAGCACTGGAGAGCTTCCTCTATCAACTAGCTTTATAATAAGCCATACTTGTTGCTATATACATTCAACCTCAATAGTGCCTCTAGAGCAACTAAATCAAAAGATATACCACTAGATGTGCTCTTTCCATCCATCACACTGCTAACCAAACTAGAATCAAAATATCCATGGAATCTTAGATTCTGACATTGTATCTCAGATTATTGATAATAGAATCATAGAGATATCTCAGTAAGCAACTATCCAATATATGAGGCTCATCCATAGATCGACTTAGAGTCTTCATAGCGAGACATATGATTGATAGGGTGTTTATCAAGAACACCAAGTATCCCACAAGATATACATATGCAGAGTCCAGACCAACAACTTCTCCATCTCATCAAACCTTTAAGTGCAGGGAATAGTGCATCAAGGCCAGGTCTTCCATCTTGACTTTAAAAGTCAACTCCCTCTTACATTGATAAACGAGAGGGTCTTCAATCAAACATCATCAATAGCTGCATCTTTACAATCCAATCAACATGGCTCGGCCATAACTCCCTTTGAATATCAATGTTTTAAAACTCCGACTCCGACTCCAATTTGGCCGAGGGTCTACTTCGACTCCGACTTTGACTCGGTATCGACTCGGCTGGCTCGATTTCAATGACTCAGTCGTTGTAAAAATACATTAAATATTTATTTATTTTATAAAAAAACATATTTTTAAAGATTTTCATTCATGTTTCCAAACACACAACATTAACTTTGCTCAACATGTAAACCCTAACATCTTGTTATCAATGCTCAAATACTACTATCAAGTTTCAACAATTCTGTTGTTTTGCCTCATCATCTCAACCTGTAGAACAAACCCTACTCAAACCCTAGCTTTAGCATAATACACCTTCACTATCATATCCTTCAATGCAAGCAACAAACTTGAAGACAATCTAGTATCCAACCATTGTTGATGTATCCTTAGATGTGCAATCAGCTACCAAGTTGCTATAGTCAGAAAATTTCAACAGTGTAATTAGATACACTAAGGTGACTGCCATATAACAAGGTGACCATCATATATGGGGTTACTGTTATCACTATCAAGTCAAAGGGACAAGCCATTCATTGCTCTCATATCATTTCAAGATTACATAGAGATGTCATATACCTAGGTCACTGCTATATGTCTAAGGCACTGTCAAATATAAAGGGCACTGTCATATATCAAGGTGACTGACATTACATTTCATTGTCAAGTCTAATCACTCAATACTATCATACTTGTCATTACATATCATACAAATTATTGCCAGGATTACTGTCATATCACAAGGTTGCTGCTATATCACAAGATTTCTGTTACATACAAGATCACTGCCCTATGTATCATTTTCAGGCCAAGTCATGGATCACTGACCTACTACTAAGTTTCAACTTTTAAGGACACTCAATCATGTGTCAAGGTCATTGCTATGTCAACAAGGTCAATGCCATATCAATTTGTATCATACCTCAAAAGAGAAATATGACTGTCATACCTCAACCTTTGCATTATAGTCACTGCCCAAGCATTACTTCCATGGATCACTGACCATACATCATAACCGTGCATCACTTTTATATTGCTGTCAAGCCATATTGTCATAAACATAAAATTTAAATATCACTTTTATACTGCTGTCTCCAACCCGGTCAAGTGGGCTTGGACTTGACCGAGTCGATCGAGTCGACCCGGTAAGGCCTTGACTCAAACCAACTCGGTCACGTCGGTTTCGATCTGGACGAATCTTAAAACATTGCTGAATATAGGGAAAGTGACCTTGCCAAAACATAATCGTCGAGCCACCTATAATCTGTCCCTTTTCTTGCTATAGACCCTTAGTCCATGTGACAAAGTCATCAATCATAATCATGCAACCTCTCAAGTAATAGGGATATATCACGACACCATCAGAGTCATCATAATCATAATCAGCTGCCATGACTTGCCTTCATCAATAAACTTCGGGCGAGAAGAGTCATCAGGTCATACTTCCACGGATTCTATAGCTCCCTCTGAAGCCTTGCTTCATGTGATCATCTAACTTTCAATCATGAGTTTCTCATGCAAGGGATGAGACTTTCCATGAGGCAATTGCAACAACAAACTTCGAGGAAGCTTCCTTTAGATCAGAGAGTAAACTCTGAAGAATCATCATGGTCCTTCCTCAACCAGAGTGAAGGAATCCTCCTATGAGATTATCCCAAAACAACTACATTATCCTTCATTGCTAGATGATTGCAACCAATGTATTAAATCACACAATCCATGATGAGGAGAGCTCCTTCGCATCCATATTCATAAGACTGTCCTTCATAAGATCCCAGATCAACGCATTAAAGTGCCTAATGACCCAATCAAGATGCCAAAATCAGGGTCCTCACAGTGCCCTTTGCTCATCGTGCTTGCTGAGACATAGGATCTGCCATGCACATCTTTCTTCCAATGCTTCCTTCATGAGGCACTTGCAATAGCCATAGACAAGCACTACCAAGCACAATATGTGATCATAAAAGCACGAGATATGATCTAGGTTTTTCATACACTAATGGAGGATGGAATATAAAACATCATCCTCATCAATCATACCCTAGAATCCACAAACCCTAAAAATCAAAAGAAAGGGTTTCTTATCAGGGAACATAATAGGATTAGGGTTTCATATGTGAGCTAAGGTTTCCCATGAACTACTTAGGGTTCTTATTCAAATTAAACTCTCCATCAAAAGACCTGTTACCCACCACCTGTGGGTAGTGTATATGGGAGAATTTTTTTCTCCTAGATAGTTCTCAACCGACAGCCAACAACCCCTTGCAGCTCCTTGCAGCCCCTAAATAGCTCGATGTGCCATTTTCTCCACCACTCGAGCCAACCATGTGGTCCCTCGCCCATCTGTTATGAATGTATGTTTGAAGGTGGGCATCCTGACCCCAAAGGTATAACTTTTCATTGGTATAGTTGAGTAGTTTTCCTTACTTGTCATGCAAACTTTTGGGCATGAATTGGTGGGGGGGTTCGGCGGAAAGAGTGGGTTAGATTTGTATTCTTGTCTCCATTGTCCGATTTCTTGGTCAACCTTGTATCCTAGTCTAGTGGGATCTCCTTTATTGGCCATTAGCTTTAGGGTTGGCGCTACATGGGAAATCCCAATTTTGGTTGTGTGGTTCCGCTTCCTGACACCACCTACATTACTCCCTTTCCACTCATTTGAGCCCCATTCATGTCTTTTCCCATTTGGGTCTACATGTGTCCACTGGGTCCACACAAGGTTAGCCTCCCCCTCCCTTGTCCACACCATGGTTCGGGCTTGGGACAATGCTCGGGAGGTTGATGCAATGAGAAAGAAATAAAAAAGCATAATTTGGCCACTCTCAACAGGAAATGTACCACAAAATGCAAAAGATGGCTGGTACATACAAATTTAGCAGGTGGGCAAAAACCAAACATGAGCTTTACCCCTTATAACTATGCCCATCACCTTGGTTCTTATGGGCCCTAGATGAGCCCCCTCCATCATTAAGGAACCCATGATTGCCCCAACCCCTGGTGGGCGATGAACTGCCTCACCTTAAGGGGGTATCCACTGCTACATATACATATCATGCTCTCCATCCCCTAGAGCCCCGAGTAGTTATGAAAGAAAAATCAATCAAAGGTAAAAGACATATGAAGAATGGTGGAGAAACAAAGGTCCGGCTGACTAATGTATGACAATTTGCTCCCTCCTACACTCATATACCTAAGTGTGGGCTCCCCTTATTATAGCTACCCTAGATGATTCCCCTAATCTCCATTCCATTCCATTATTATATCATTTGCTACCTACCTCTTAAAGGATGCACCATGGACATGCCACCCCCCTTTAGATGTTGAAACCACCTAATAGGGTCATTGGTTAACCCCCTATTGAGCTTGGAGACACTTGTACATGCCAAAGTCCACTATGGAAGGGCATGCCACTGTGAAGTGCCTTATTGATTCCATGACTTGTAAGCATTATTACTTGATTATTCTAATGATTTGTTGAATTGGAGGGCAAGGGGACACATTGGTTCTTATGCAGCATTGCAAGTGGGTCTTCATTTGGGGTTTGTGTTGAAGAATCTAGGGCAATTAGCATTAGTAAGATTCTTCTAGACTTGATAACAATTTCTGAAGTGCTTTTACAATTTATCTTAGCTTGATCTTCGTCTTATTATTAGTGTGTGTGTTTACTTCATCAAATTGCTACCAAAAACAAAGAGACAAGAACTCAAGAAGTTGGCATTTTGCTAGGGTCAAAACCTCTCCCTCTTGGAGAGGAAAACCCTCACGTAATTCTTCTTACAGAGGTTCCAATTGACGAACACTAAGACCATGACCCTTGACCTACTAGGCCACTCCAAGATCAAGACACCAATCCTCTTCTTTCTCACTGTTGAGATCATCATCATTGTTGTACCATTGAGGCCATCACTACTGCATTATTGAGATCTCCACAACTACTGTAACATCAAGATTATCACTGCTGTACCACCGAGATCCTTACTGCTGTATACTCATCGAGATCTTCATTTCAACAAGGAGATCTGAAATATATATATTTAGGAGCGTTGCACTTAGTTTTACCGAGATATTGATCTTCTCCATTGAGGTCATGATTGTAGTTATACTAAGATCATACTTGCATCTATTATCACTGCTTTTGGACTATATACCGAGACAGAGTGTGTCTTCGTGAGATCACTGCCTTATCACAATAATGCTGAGATTGTAAGGTTGCTTCAAAGGTCACTGTATAGATAGGCCTAGACAGTGAACACCGAGGAGATGAGGACTGTAGTTTTCTTACTGTAATTATTGCAGAGATATCCGTGATGCGCCCTACTATACCCATCGAAGTTCTTGAGCTTGAGGATAGGCCTCCCAGAATGTCATCTGAAATTCTTCCTGCAACTGTCCTGTACTTCCTGCACCAATACGAAATTCAGAGATAATTCGAGTTCTGTTTTGTCTGTGGTAACCCTAGCCGCATATAAAGAGTGGTTAGTCTCCCATATTAGACGACGTGTTAGTGTGACATGTTGTGTCTATTATTTGAACTGACTTGTCATTAATATATTTTGAAGCTGACTTGACTGTCTTTCACATCATTTTGCTGGCTATCTTCTTCTTTGGAGGTTGGTGCTTGTCTTGGAGGGCTACTTGACACTAGGTTGACCCATGTACATTACATAAATGCTCGAGAAGAGCTTTTTAACATGATTTTGACTCTTTGATTTTTTTAGACCTATGGAATGAGCAAGAAATTCATTCATATAATATTACTTTTTCTTGACAAGTACAAAGATCAAAATTACATTGACGAATACTGAACCTAGTTACACTTTTCTTCAATAGTTTGGTCTCCCTATATGGGGTCCTAGCACTCCAAAGGGCCACATTGGCACTTTTAGGGTGAGTGCTGAGAGCCATGGGCCTCCACCATAGCAGATATTACTTCATGGATCCGCAACGACGTTCATTGATTGCTCGTGTTCCACCTTTTGGATGAGGATGATACCCCTGGTCCACCATGCCCAACTGGCTCCACAATTGCACCATACACTTGGTAGATGCTCCAAGATTTCTCCTACTGCAGAGGGAGGGCTTATGTCATTACTCCAGCCCTTAGAGATGGTCTACAAACATATTTGATCCATTGGAAGACCCATGAGGATGTCCTTGTGCCCCCACACCCACTTGGGAGCACCACAGGTTCTTGATTGGAAAACAAGGGGCTAACCCCTCGTCCGCTATGTTTGGTCCATGATGGCACCTCTTGGACTTCATTAGGCCTCCTCAAACGCCCAACAACTCACTTTGTTGATCATTCAACCCTCTGGAGAAGCTTATCTTTACATTATTGAGCTATTTGATGGGCTTGTCACCAAAAGTATTGTTATTATGCACATTATTTTATTTTAGGGGCTCAATTAGGCCAATTTAGCTAAATCGAATTCATTAGAGAGTGTATAAATAGAAGTGAGATGATTCATGTTGATCATCATCACTTGGACTGGATCTTTCTCTCTTGTGAGATTTTCGCTATCTTTCTTGGAGGACGAAGTTGGATGAATGGATGAATTGTGATGTTTGGACCTCTTCATTTTTTGTCTTGGAGCTTCACTATTGGCATATAATGATGATTGGATATACTCTTTCTTACATGTAAGTACTCTTTTAATGCTATTTTTGTTACTTTCTTATGTCACATGCATGTTGTTGGGGATTTTCGCTATACTAGGCTGAAATTTACTGCTTTTCTATGCGAAATTGTGGAAATTTGACTTTTTATGGCATTGCATCATGTCATGGGCCATGTATGGATGAGTGAATATTCCTAGAGATATTTGTTGAAATTTTTTCTTGATAAGTCATCATATATTGCAAATTGAAGTGTAGAGACCTTGAAGCAATTGTCTCATGCCCTAATGCCATGTGAAATTGTTCTAGAGGCATCCTTGACTAAGTGAATCCATTCCAAGCATTGAAATATCCTTGACTCCTTTTCTCCCAAAGGATTAGGCACTGATCATCTACTGGTGATCACTCTAAAGCATATCTTTCTCACCTTCTCGCTTTCTTTCTAGGCCTAGCCCCAATAGGTGACCTAGGGGCATCAAATTTCTCATGATTCACCCACTCAAAAATTTCGATCTTTTGCCCTCTACCATGCTGTGGTGTCTCCTAGAAGCCCTCTAAAATTGAAGCAATTCTGACAGTGGGATCTTGAGATATTCCAAGCCCTTGCTCCAAGAACGATTCTTGCCCTTGGTTTCCCTTGGTTAGTGACCTCATTGGGATCATTGCATCAAAATTAATGAAAATTTCCCTTTGATTCCCTTCTCCCCCCTCAATTAGGTCAAGAACACCCTTGATTCTCAAGCAAGTAAACCATGCAATTGGGTCTCTCTTGTGAATAGGCCTTAGGGATCACTCTTTACCTTTTCATTGATTCATCCATCTAGTGATTCCCTTTATATCGGATCTCTTCCCATCGGTGAAAGTCTGTAAAGAGAAGGGAGCCTTAGCTGAGGTGAGAGTGGGCTATCGCTCCATTGTTTCCCTTGACCTAGTAGTTGCCCTTTTAGAATCCCCTCCTAGGACCCCCGCTAGTTTGAGTGCTAACAAGACCCTTAAAACAAATAAAAATAAATGCATTGCGCGTACCTTGAGAGATACCATACCTCTGATTTTACGTTCATACAGGCTGCTATAGGGATCTGCTCCAAAGTGCCTTGCACTTCTTCTATCTGTCAGAATTTCAAGGGTGGTACTATCACGCTTATCCAAAAGTGACTACATAAAGGAGCTGCATACTTTTCTTAGATGAACTTCCTTTGCTTGAGCTGCTAGACAAAAATAGGATCACATGGAGGGCTGCCACTAAACCTTCTCAACAAATCATATCAGCTGCTAGATAATGAGCAGCTTAGTCAACAATATGACATTATGGAGGGCTTTTACTATTCTTCAAAAATCATTTCCAAATTGATGTCTAAAGAGACCATCCCTTCTCATAACTGCATCCTCTATTTTCATTGACTTCAGGGCACCTTTTATGAAGGTTTCAAAGACATGAATATATATTCCTTATTGATTTGCAAGTTGGCTTCAATGGAACTAGCTTATTATAACACTTGTATATATATATATATATATGCACTTGTAACGGTGGTAAGGACTCGGTCTCTTTTTCAATACACAGAATAGGGTTCCTTGATTTTGCTGATATGGATGACATAGTATGCCCGCTGATCGTCTCTTCAAGGCTACAATTCATATTTTGCAAATATATGCATACAAGATCCCGGCTTCCTTAAACTATGGAGGTCCTTAGAACTGTCCTTTAAAAAATTCTCGGCTTCCTTACAAACATGTGGAATGAGAAGTCCAGCACCTTTCTTCTTTTATAGCCCAGAGATCACTGCCCTGGTGACCTATACTAGCTGGCTAAATTCACAGATCGTGATAGTATATAGCACTTTATGTGACATAGGCTTCTCGGCTTTATTACAAGCATAAGGAATAAGTAGGCATCTTCTGAGATAAAACAATCAGCATAACCAAAACTTTTTCTCTTCAATAACTCAGAGAACAAAGAGGCGTGAATAGGTCGGATTCACTGTCTGAATTGAAGAGCGAGAGAGAGAATATAAGACAGAGTTCACTGAGCCATAGCATTTTGGCCCTTATACCACAAGATTGCAGAACAGAGTAATCCAAGGTTGGCTTCATGAAATGACCTTTGACATATTCTTATGTTCTTGCACTTTAAAGTTCTTTTCAAAAGACACAGACTTTTCCAAAAGCATACTTATGCCCAGAATGCAAAAGAGAAATAGCTCCATTGCACAGCAGACCTTTTAGTGTTCCTTGTGCTGAGAACAATAGGAACACTTGGCTCCCTCTTAATGGTTCAGAGAACTAGGCCAACAGCTCTGTTCTTAATTGCTTCACGGACTCTCTTTAATTCATAATCAAATTCAAATAAATATATGTATCCTTAGAGTCATAGTTAACACAACATACCTTGATTGCAGCCCTTCCATCAGACTTTCACTGATTTGATTCAACAAATTTGCTTGCTGGACATCCTTGTTCACAGAACTTGGATTTATGTGAGCACAGGTGACTGGATGGAAGGACTGCTAGCTTCAAACATACTGCTGGCTGCTTTAACAAAGGAGAAGATTGGATTCAGATCAACAAATTCTTAAAAAAAACTCTTCATAGAATTCTTATCATGATAGGTAGCTTAGCTGCTGAAGTAGAACTTTAGCATCTTCAGATTTGATTAACGGTCTTCATGATCTGTTTAGCCCAGCTCTTGCATATGCCCAGACTTGCATTATTTTTCGAGATCTCTCATGTTTTATAGGGCTTGCAACAAGATACTTAAATGTATTAACAGTCCACTGCTTCATCTTGACTGCAGGGAAACTTGACAACGTCTCTTGTGATTGCATTCTTGTGATTACATTCCTCCTCTTGCTTGGAGTGTGCATTGCTGTTGATTTTAGCTTAACATGTTCTTTGCTTAGGACAATTACTTTATTAATCCTTTAGCCCATTATTATTCCATTAGATTTCCATTAGCAATCACATTAATCAATATCATATGACAGTAACTGATGAAAGAACAACCATAAATACAGCAGACAAGCCAAGATAAGAGGACACCATGATTTAGGCTTAAAGCCAGGGCAAAACCCCACAAGGGGGAAAACCCACAGATCTTTTCTTCTTGATAATATCAAATGTTCAGAGAGAGAGAGAGAGAAATCCATAAGTACAATGATACATTAGACAAAGTCAATAGATTGACTTGCCATAGATGATCCCAATCCACTGTCCAAATGACAGTCACAAATGCAGAAGTCAACATTAGTCAATGCAGCAGTGGACAGCAGTCAAAGCTTACCTAACCAGTCAGCAGTCAGCGGTCAACAGCCAAGTCAAATCAGCTCAATCTATTTGGTCAAAGGAGAGAGAAATTTGCAGTCAAAATGCAGTTAACACAGCCTTCAAAAGTCTGGTCAAAACTCGGTCAACAGTCTGCAGTCAAACCTGCCTCAGATCTGTGGTCAATTCAAGTCAAACACCTCAGTTTGCCTCGATTCCTGTGCCCACATGTGTGGCCTAGCTGGCAGAATATTAATCCATCAAAATCACAGTCAAACAGTTGGTCAAAGTGCCTGGTCAACGCTGCTCTGTGTACTTGAAAAGTCAATCTCAGAAACCACAGAAAAATTGCAGAAAATCACAGGAAATTCATCCTCCAAAAATTCACACGTGTGGGAGAGAGATAGCTGCCCAAAGAAAGTCGAATCCATCACGAGAGGAAAGAGAAAATCTTGTGTGATGATTCCAAAATGGAGTGAACTCTTATATTTATGCAAGTCAATGTGGGTCAAAGGTCATGTCTCTTGGGCTTCATGAGCCTACATGACTGTGGGGCCGACCTTGATCAAAACCAACATTTTGGGCTTGACTTCAAAAATATAGTACTTCTTATCAGAATCTATCGTGCCTTGGGTCAAAATTGGTCCTCTCAAGAAGAGGAATCCAATGCCATCATCATCTCATACAAAGGAGCTGTCTATGGTGGAATTTGACTTTAGTTGACCATTTTAACAATTGTCCTAAGCTTTATCTGAAGTGTCACGCATCTAAATGGTATCATGAGTAAATCTACACCCTGCTTCTGAAAGGATGTTTGGTTTTGGAAGACCATGAATATGTTCATTGAGCTACGTAGTCTGATTGGCCCTTCTTTTTCAAATTTAGCTTGGACAGCAAGCTATAAAATATTGGCAGGGCTTTCTTCCCCTTGATGATTTGGACCCAGTAGTTATGTTCATTTATCTTTTTCTGGACTCGTTCCTTTTTCACTATAGTTTCACTCTGTAATGTTGTTTCACGTGTTAAGGATTTTGGCTTGCTGATCCACAAGATCTAACATCTCAGCTTGAATGAAACCATAAACAAATATTAATAGTTTAAGCGTTAAGCTCCTCCTCGTTTCATCTTGAAGGTTCTGAATTATGGAACCACCAACATGAAGGGTCACAAACAGTTTCGTCCTGTAACTTCCAAAGGCATGCTTGGAACTCCTCACCTTGCACTTGCTTGCTGAGGCTTGTTTCTAGGTACTGACCTGATGGGATAGCTTTCAGACAGTAGCATTCTTGAAGTCAGACAGGGTCAAAGACAAATCTCAGTTCACTGCACATATTAAGAACAAAAAGAAATATCAGCGCTGGGTCAGAAACTCAGTCCTAGTTAAGAAAAGTTTTAGCCATGAAGAAATTTGGCCTTACAAGACAGTTGTTCTGGGGCAAGAATAAGGGGGTAGATTGTAGTAGATTGACATTGCTACTTATATATGCTGGCTGATGAGTTGGGTTCGAAGGAAATCCTTTGCAGCTTCAACGCTTTTTTCTTTCAAGCAGGCTCCACAACTCATTAAACTTCCACAATTTACTTCATAATTAAATTGACCTATTGTTCAAACTAGACTATCTACGAAACAGATATGTTGAATTGCAATGCCTAAAATTTTTATGGGCTGACTAGATGAATGGCTTTGGAAGGCTCCACAACTCGTTAAACCTCCACAATTGACTTCATAATTAAATTGACCTACTGTTTAAACTAGACTATCTAGGAAACAGATTGTTGAATTGCAATGCCTAAAATTTTTAGGGGCTGACTAGATGAATGGCTTTAGGGCAAACTTGTTGGAAAATTAAGGATATTATATTCGGGTTTGATTCTCCTTTCTTTATAATTACTTGTGAGTGTGTTGGCTTCTTTTACTTCCTTATTATCTTATCTTTCATCAAGCAATTACCATATTATATGCATATGAAGATCACAAAACAAGAGACACAAGATATGGGCACATGCTAGGGCAAAAGTTAAAACCCCCCTTGAGGGGAAAACCCAGTGAAGATAATTCTTCCTTTCAATAGTATTCTTTTGAGACTCTTTACCCTAGACCAAGACCAGACTGTCCCTCCACACCATGTCAGCCTTTCAGATCTTCGACCCCTTCCAGCAATTTCGACTAGGCAACAGCTTCCGGCAACAGCGAAATCTTAGGAGATTTCGATCTCCCAACACAGACCACGAAACAAAGAGAGAGAGACACCAAAAGTTTGATTTTCTTCTCTGAAGACTTCCCCAAACTCTCACTTCTTTCCACCTCCCGGGAACAGACTTCCCACTTGTCCAGCTCTTCTTGAGATATCGAACTTGCTTGAGAGTGAATGCTCCAAATGACTCCGACCTCCTTGTATATATAGGCTTCTTGTGGGTTGAATGAGGGTCCTTAGGCTGACTTGATCTCTCTTTGGCTGACATGATGTGGAGGGTACATAATTCATATTTGACTCGATACAAAACCTTTTTACATGATCCGAAAGCCCAAGAAGGGTCTCTTTGAATGTACAATGACTCTATAAACTCAATATTAATCCTAGAAGTCCACAATGGAGACTTTGACTAATATAATGATGACCTAAGCATGAAACCAATGCTTTAATAAGTCGTCGTTACAATAATAAAAATTATTTTCTTTATTCTTTTGACAAGTACATTACATATGACGCAAGTACATTATTGAAGACCGAACATAGTTACATTTTCTAACACAACTTGCCTTTAGAACAGGGCTGAACATAATTCAGGTAGGTCTGAGTAGATGAATGGCTTTTAGGGCCAACTTTCCTTGAGAACAGGGCTCAACATATTTCAGGCTGACTTGTTGCAGGTTTTGATTGTGCCAACCTTAAGAACTGGAGGCCAACCTGCTTCACGAAGAAATATCAGGGGTCAACTTGATGAATTGATTTGGGGATGAAAAGAGGTTGTGACCTAGGGTGAATGCCCTAGATCCTCTAAAACTTTTCCAGTGCTTTCAAACTTTAGAGTAGATTAACCAAAAACTGTAATGACTAATACTACACGAGACTTTGACTAAACAAAGATAAAGATAATGAACAAACATCGTAGACAACCATGGAATGGTTGCAAGGCGAAAGTAGATTGCCTCCTCAGACTAGCAAATTTTAGTTGGCATCCACAGCTAACAGGGCAACTCCTTTCCATATAAAAATCGGAACACCCAAAATTTTTGTTTTGGTACTTTGAAGGCTTTAAAATTTATTCATCTTATTGCTGATACGAACACATTTCAGTGTTTGCATATAGAGTACGAGGAAATAATCTAGCATAATTTATCTTTACTGTATTTAGCCAAGTATGATACTAGTTGTACAGACAGCAGGCAGCCTTATGAGTACAGATTGCAGATTGAAACACTAGAAAATTATGTATCTGGCAAAATTGATTGTATTTACACGTAACAACTCTTTTATTGTGCATTCTTCTTTGAATTTTTTGCTTATGCTTTTAGGTGCTCTTCAAATTCCTTAGTTTTTCCTGTGGGCGAGGGAAATATTGTAACCTTGGTGTTACGTTACTCTCATTTGCATTTCAAAATATTAGGGTAATGTTTGTAATTATAAATTTCTTATACCGTTGTAGAGGATCTGTAGTATACCGTTGTATAACTTAACTATACAAAGGGTGGCTTTTACATTAATCATTGCACTAATCCATAGTTGCCCACTTTACATACTCTCACTTGAATAAAACTTAAATATTTTGGAATGTAGTTTAATAATGTTCTGTCTTGTTTTACAACTCTCCTAAAGTGCCCACATAACTTACGTTGTTTTATTATTCTTCGTCTAACTTTGAGTGGTCTCTGGTATGACTTGCAGGTGTGGTTGGACTCACTCCCATTTAAGGCCCAGTCAAATATGGAATGATCTTCAAAGGTCATGGACATCGTATGATACCAGTGACTGCAATAATAATTCCAAAATATATGTTCTTTATCCTCGCAAGATTGTTAGCAATTGTGATTTGTTTTTGGTATTAGCGAGTTGCACTTTGGGACATTAATGTTTGGGCGAAGATAAGATTGAGAAACATTTGTAATTCATGAATCTCTAATAATAGTCTCCTTTTTGAAGGGAAAATGTTGAGTAAAATGGTATTGCTTTTCAAATTTACCTCTCAACACCTCTTGTTCGTGTTGTGTGTTTTCTTTGGGACTAATGTGCAAATCCGTGGAGGAAGGTATTTCTTAATGAAGAATATAGTGGTGCGTGTTCAGGATTTGTCTCTGTGACATCAAAGTAATTTTTAACTTTGACTGGAGTGAATGAGAAGCTTTTCTATTTGGTTGGCCTACTTATACTTGGGGTCCATATTTGTGCGGTTGCGCATTTGCTTGTTACCTATTGTGGCTTCAAGGATGTGCACTGGCCTAATCCCTCTGAAGTGCCCCCAAACAATTCTTCTTTCTTCACAGGAACATACACCAAATTGGCAGTGACCTGAGCTGGCGAGATTCCTGTGCACTTAGCATTAGCATAATTGCTTTTAATAGATCTCGAATAGCTACACGAGAGAGAGAGGGAGCAGCCTAGAAAACCAAACCGTCAATCGTATAAATTTTAGGTCACGGGATTTAGTAACCACACGTCGTTTAGTCCATGACTCTGTTGTGACTTGGTTCTTGTACCCTTGAAATTGTTTTTGTGACTTCTGGCTAACTTCCTGTTATCTTGATGGGGCAAGTTCTCCCTTCCTCAATGTTGCAGTATTACAGTTAATGTAGCTAGCGTACGGCATTCAGATTAGATCGTTCATCTAAGGAGCCGTGAGTGGCACTATCTATTTTCCCAAAGTTGCCACAAACATCACGGATTAGTATGAGCGTAAGTGGCTCACAGTAAAACATGTTTCTGAAGAAACTTCAACCCGGATGTAGGTATTAACACTCGCCTATCTCACCAGCCAGAAAGCCCTATTGACATGGCCTTAAAATTTCCAAGATTAATAATGGAATAATGGCTGCACAAATTTCTAATGAAAATGTTCGGTCATGAGAGGTCAACCAGGTTGGTAATGTAGGGTTTTGTTTCAACTTCCACCAGGGTTTAAATCTCATAAAAATGATCAGTTTACCCTTCGAAGCGGTGAACAAAAGGGTGGTAGAACCATCCTAGCTACTAAGTCAAGCCAGGTTGCCTCACGCCCATTCAGAATAAAACTGCAGGTTTCTTCGAGCATTTTTGATTTTAATTTTTTTTTGGAAGTGTAAATAATGAAATAAATAAAAGAGAACATTGAAATTTAAGAAAGATAAACGAAGTTATTATTATTGATCGAACAACTTGAACATCTAAATATTTTATTTTAATTTAAAAAAATAAAAATAAGAACACAATTGGGTGGTGTCTTGGGCTTTTAGGAAAACATAATTTTAAAAATAAAACATAGATACAATAATTAGATTTCTCACTCACGTCAATGCTAATCCAACATTCAGGTGCAGGTTTGGTTGATTACATATTTGTTTCAAACAAAAAATGGATAGTCTAAAAGCCAGTGATCTTTACGGTGGTCTGGTGGCTGGACAGGCGAACCTTTCATGCTCTCTCCTTTTTGCTATCATGAGACCGGATGTGTAGCATTTTTTATCCCAATTGAAGTTGATCTATGAGAGTCACTTCACGTACGAAGCTGCTTATATTAAAATCTGAGAAAGGGCTCTTATATTTAAATTAAGCTGTTATCTTGTAGTAAATTCCGATTAAATGTTAGATGCTATGCCATATTAAAGTTGATACTTGAGGTTTTATGGATTTTTGTTATGTTTCGACCTAAAGTCACATGACACAAAGACATGGAGGACACATAAATACGAGTATTTGACACGACACACAACAACGAGGACACATAAATACGAGTATTCGACATGAGACACAACAACTTCAAAAACATGATAGCATATATATATATATATAGTATTCGACACAACACAACAACGAGGACACTTAAATACGAGTATTTGACACGAGACACAACAACATCAAAAACATGACAGGGGGTGTGTATATATATATATATGGCTTTTTGCTCTGTTTTAGCTTAAGTCACATGACATGAGGACGTGTAAATATGAGTATTCGGCAGTAGACACAACGACCTCAGAAACATGACACAAGGGACACATTATCTATATATATATAGACGCACACATTTAAAATGTTGAAATATAGTGTCTGATCCATATTTTTTAGAAATTAGAACATATATGTATATGAATCATGATGATATTTATTTAGTAATTTATTAATTTAGTATTTACAATTTTAGAAATAGTTTATTAAGTTACTACACAAATGATGTTCATAGTTCATGTTATTAATAATTGTTTAAGCACATGAGAAACTAGAAATTTAGAAATATCATGATTGATAAAATAAAACTAGAAATTTAGAAGTACAACTTAGATATTAAAACCATAAATTGCAGATTTTTCATTAAGTCATCAAAATCAAAATGTATTACATAGATACAAAGGAAATGCCACTAGAAAATACAAAATAGAGTAGATACAAAATAAGTAGGAATATCATAGCTTGTGAGTGGTATTGGTCATAATTCACTAGTCACGACTCTATTAATAGTCCAGGTTATCCATGTCATAATCACCATCAATACCATTGCCCCTTGATTTTGCTCCATCCTCCTCTATGCCCAGTGCAAGATCTCTTATTGCATTTGTTAGTGTGGAGGATGACCCCTTAAGAGACTCATCATCAAAAGTGTCTGGCTCTAGCACTAGGTAATTAAGATCCATGTTGGCTAATGCCTCATGAACAAACACAAATTTGATAGCATAAATGAAAAAAAACCAAGACGTGACAGTTTTTACTTCGGGATTTTAGTGGGACATGTGTCCTTAAATCAAGACACGTTAGGGCATGTGTCTGACATGGCCCAAACATGTGTCATGATTTTACGACACGTTGAAAAATGTGTTAGACATGTTTAATGGGTTGGGTCGTGTTTGACACACGAAGTACGGGAAACGAGACCCCAAGGATGTGTCCTATGACATAGGTTTTGGCACACATATGATCTAAGTTATACGCACATCATGGTTACCATCATTTTTTGGTCATGGTTATGTGCATGTTTGCTTGGTGATGGTGTTTTGGCAATGGTTTTGCGCATGTTATTTGGCGTTGGCGTGTTGGTCTTGTTTCCTGAGTGTTCCATCGCCAAACCTTGAACTTTATGCTCCAGTGTATATTTCAGTTTCTATATATTATCGTGTTTGTTCATTTCTGGTGTTTCTATGCTTATGAAAGTTATGAGGTTGATGGAAGTTTTGTGGTGGGCGCTCATCTCCTTATTTGTGTGCATAATTTCTCTGGTTTGCCTCTTCATGCATGTTTGTAATCTACATGGCGAAGCTAGTTTTTTTTTTTTTTTTTATCTATTGTGCTTCAGTGTTAGCATAGCCCTCTTCTGGCCTGTATCTCCATTGCACTCAATGTAAACTTGATAATAGAAATATGTGATTGATTACTTAAAAAAGAGTTGATCCTTGGATTAATATCTTATATTTAAAGGAAGTTTTAACCTTACAGTAAAATCCGATAAAATGTTGGATGTTATGTCATATTAAAATTGATCTTTGGATTCTCTTTGGAGACATCCGATAAAATTGGAACGATACAAAGAAGATTAGCATGGTGCCTGCGCAAGGATGAAAAACACAAATCGAGAAATGGTCCAATTAAGGAGATGGACTCCAGAAGAATAACGATTATAGAAGGACCGAACATTATAAGGTGGGGATACAGAATAAAAGGGATGTTCACTATCCAAGAAGGATATTATCTGCGAGCAGAACAACAACAACAATAACAACAACAACATGGGTTACCCATATGGGAACATATATGGAAGGACAAACTGTGGCCAAAAATAACCTTCTTCCTATGGGTGATCTTTCATGGCCGAGCCCTAACATGGGATCAACTACAGGGAAGGGGGATGCAGGGTCAATCGATTTGCTGCACATGTGAAGGACAAATGGAAACGATGGAACACCTACTAAATGCTTGCAGTTACAACAAAGTCCTATTGCAGAATCACAAACAACTATTCGGCCACATGGAGAGGGATCAATCAAGTATGAAAACAACAATGGAAAAATGGCAAAAGAAGTTATACCAGAATCCCATCTTGAACCAAGCCTGGAATATTACCCTAGGATTCCTGCTATGGGCGGTGTGGAAGGAAAGGAATCGACGGATTTTTAAAGGGGAAAAAAGAACAACATTGGAGTTATGGGAAATGATAGTTCAGAACTTTAGAGAGACGATTCTCGCGGAGAAATGGTACCTAGATGATTGGGAAACCATGCCGCAGGAACACCGAATAATGGAAAGGTTAAACCTACGTCCTCATATCCTGATGCCCAATTCCTGGAAATAGAAACTTACTCCCCGTGTTTCCTGAATCCACTTTGTGTTCCTCCTGGAGGATTTCATAAACCTAAATTTCGATGGCGCAGCTGGCTTAGGAGGTGTGTTGAGAGATCACTAGAGCAACACCATACGTGTTATATACCTAGGGGGGATAATATGGGGTATCAAGGGAGGTGCCCAAGGTAATAATGTAATAATGAGATGGGCCATAGTAATAAATAAGGTGGTTAACCCATATCATGTAAGGGACCACAAGTAGTTAATAATAATGTAATGGGCCCATGGTATTAGTGGATGGTATGAGGGAACCATGGTAATGTTCCATGGTATTGCATGTATGAGGCCTATATAGAGGCTAAAGACTCCACATGGAGAGAAGTCAAGGAATTATGAAGAACTATTGTATGAACAAGCATATGGCTTGCAGAGTGTTCTCATTCCTTAAGGAGTGAATGTATGGTGTTGCCCTACCTTAAGGGTTTGATCAATAAAGAATCATTTCATATTATTTCTCGGTTTATTTGCATTATCTTATATTTTCTTATCAGATCTATAATATTTCCGAGTTAGATTTACAACAAGTGGTATCAGAGCTACAACAATTGGTATGAGAGCTATAACAAGTGGTATCAGAGCTACAACAAGTGGTATTGGAAAAGATAATGGCTCCTAGCAAGGTTCCATTATTTACAGGAAAAGATAATGGTCCTACTATTGAAGAATACACAAAAAAACAGAAGTGGTTATGGAACAACCGTTGGAAATGGTGGGCAGTTGTGCAATTTAGAGATGAGGCGGCCACACGGTGGGGATTACTTAACCAAAAGAAGTGTTCCAACCTGCCCGATGAAGAATTCGAAAAATTACTTTTAGACAGATGGTCTCAGGCCAGAAAACAAGATAAGGAGAAACATGTGGGGCTATTTCCTACTGGTATATCCTTATTACAGGTTCATGGATTGATTCAAAAGGAGAAGATCATGGTGTCTATAAATCCGAGTTGCAAGCAAAATCTCTTAAATGTCAACTTGGCAAAAAAATTGCAAGTTCCAGCAAAACACATTGAAAATACACAAGTTGATGATGAGAATGTTCAAGTGTACAAGGATTTGAAGATTTCTATGGATAAGTATGTGTTGCATAGTGATTTTTATGCTTCAGATATGGATAACATAGATGTTGTTTTGGATACCCTTGGATGGAATCAGTAGGTACTATCAATATTAATGTACAGAAGAAATTCCTGAAGCTCTGGTATGAAAAGAAGAAAATTACATTACATGATATTTCCATTAAAAACAGGTAGAGTCCAAGGAGGCTGAAGCAGAAGATGTTTCAGGGTCTGACATATTAGATGATGAGCCAGTGATGATAGACAATCAAACACAAACAGAGGCTGAAGCAGAAAATGTTACAGGTGTTGATACATCAGAGGAGGGCTCAGTGGTTGAAGTCATATTGGAAAACAAGACACCACAACAGGCACCACAACAGGGTGAATTAAAGAAAAAGACACCAACATATCATCACCCACATCACCCCGCAAGACAACCATCAAGATGGAAACCAAGTAGTCAGAACCCCCGTATGACGGATAGCGAGGAGCGAAGATCCACCTACTACACATCAACACAGAAGCGCTGTCACGGTCAACTTCCATATCAAGCGAGCGAGGCACCAGCGAGATCGAGGGTTCACCTTTCTCTTGGATGGCTAG
>APFE031156476.1:8064-19020 GCA_000404065.3 Pinus taeda
CCCCAAAATGTAATGCTTCCATTGTCGGAAGTTCTACACAATGGAATACATCTCTTTTTCATAAGTGGGATACTTTCAGACTGTGTCTGAAAGTGTCTCACTATGATATCCCATTAGATGCCCCTATTGAGTAAGGACTGCCTCAATAGCATAGTCAGAGGCATCGGTTTCCATCTCAAATGGTTGTTGCAAGTCTGGTAATGTGAGCACTGGTGTAGAGCAGAGGTGATATTTCAACTCTGCAAATGCCTTCTGTTGAGATTCATACCAAAATAATTTTTCTTTCACTCCTCCTTTGGTGACTTGACTCATGGCCCAAGTGATATGACAGAACCCCAAAAAAACCTACGGTAAAAATTGGCAAGACCCAGAAAGATGCAGAGCTTTGTCAAAGTGGTTGGGGCTGGCCAATCCTGAATGATTTGGATCTTGGATGGATCCACATGAACCCACATTCATCAATAATGTATCCCAGATACTGAACTTGGGTCATGCCAAAAGTGCATTTCTCCAAACTGGCACACAACTTGTGTTGTTGTAGTGTTTGGAGAACCTATGGGATGTGGTGGAGGTGCTCTTCCCAACTTTGGCTAAAGATTAGGATGTAATCCAAGTATACCACTACAAATGAGTTGGTGAATGGCTGCAAAATGTCATTCATAAGCCTCATGAAGGTTGTAGAAGCATTCGCCAACCCGAAAGGCATAACCAACCATTCGAAAAGGCCCTTCTTGGCTTTGAAGGTAGTCTTCCACACATGAGAGGGTTTGATTGGTACCTGGTGATATCTGGACTTCAAGTTGATCTTGCTGAAATATTTTGCCCCCTTGAGTTGGTCCAGAAAGTCATCAATCTGTGGGATCATTCTGGACAGTGATCTTGTTCAGCGCCCAATAGTCAATACAAACTCTCCAAGTCCCATCCTTCTTCTGTGCCAACATGATCGAGCTCCCATAAGGCAATGAACTCAATCGAATGTGACCTTTCTGCAACAGCTCCTAAATTTGCCTCTTGATTTCATCATTCTCTAGAACAAAGCACCGATAGATTGGTCCATTCAGTAGCGGCACACCTGGGGTCAGATCGATGGAGTGCTTGACTTGACAATGCAGAGGCACCCCTATGGAGGAGGTGAAGATGTCCTCATACTCCTCCACGACCTTGTCCCCCTGTTGTTGTCATGCGGAGGGGCCCTATCTGGAGGTTGTGGCCACCATCTTCTTCTTTCCTTGAGGGTGTATCATCAGGAAAACAAATTTCCTAGTTTTTGTAATGAGCTTACTACATTGTTCTATAGTAACTAGAGAGATGGCGATAGGCGGTGCTACCTTTGGTATCTTGTACAACTTATTTCCCAATGTAAGAATAACAATGCAAGGCCTTGACTCATACACAACATGTCACTTCCACAAGTATGGTTGGCCTAATAATAAATCACAAACATCAAGGGGAGAAATGTCACATAATACCTCATCTGTGAAGGGCTTGATGCTATACGGAAGGCGATATTGTTGGCTCATGCGCAGATCCTGTCCTTGGTGAAGCTACCCGATGGTGTACAGTTGTGGGTATGCTATGGTCAGTAAGCCTAGCCGCTTTGACCTTTGCTGCAATGAAGCTCTTTTGGCTCCCGCTGTCGATAACTGTAGCAGGGAACCCTTTACCCACATGTGGGAGTGGAAGATACGCTCCTCCTCCTCTAGGTCTTCGGGTTCCTCTTTCTAGACCTTTGTAGTGGCGACGGTTACGTTGGGCTCCACATCAATAATATGATTCCCTTTGTCATTTGGATTGTCAGGTTCGAACTTAGAGTTGGAACATGCATCTGATTCTAAAGCCTTTAGCTCGGCCACCAATGACTACTTGGCCTGACACTCACTTGTGTTGTTGGTGGAGCTCTTATGGAACTCACACCACTTCATCGCGTCCTTATTCGACTTCTCAGTGTTGTCCTTTTCTTGTGGCCTTGGCAGGTTGTCCTGGGTCATCCTGCCTTGGCTTTGTCCTTTGTTCTTCGGTTTGGGGGAACCTTTCCCTTGCTTCAGATTCATAGATCCAAAGTCTCGCTTCTTCTGTTTAAACTTCTGCTTGATCTTGGCTTCGTATCGGTATGTCGTGCCGAGCGATGAGATGTCCAAGAACTCCATATCGTCCTGGATATATCTATTAGGCAGCCATGGTACTTGAGTACCAAATTTTTCTCAGAATCCTTGATACCCAAATTCATGCGAAGGGTATGAAAAACATTGGTAAACTCCAAAAAATCTTGGTCCTCTCCCTGCCACAATGTGGTTCACTTTATGTATTTGTCCTCGTAGCTCCCGACATGGTAGTACTACTCCTTGATGGCGTCCCGGAATGAATTCCAAGTGAGAGCGACTAAAAACAGTGAGGTTGTACTTTCATCCTTCTGCTCACAATAGGTTTCCCACCAGCCCTTGATGTAGGGGATTGCTTTGAAGAGAAAAAGTAATATTTTCTCGGCTGGAAAAATCATGAACAAAAAAATATCCAACTAGCAGATTCAACCATTTATTCATGGCGTCTACATCTGTTTGGGCCTCAAATATGGGAATGTCAAAATTTACTTGTACCTTAAAATATGCAGGAAACTCCAAAAGTCACACTATTGGTATCCTAAGTTGCCCTATTTTCTACCCCATTTCCATCAAAATCAACCTATGTTTTATCTGAATAAAAGACCCTTATTTCTTGCACTAGTACAAGATAGTTACCCATTCTTGCACATGCTCATATTTTATATTAAAATTTATTAAAACACTTTATTAATCATTTTATATGGATTTCATGCCTATTTATATATCTCTTGTAACTCATATTAATTTCCTAGACTAATCATGGAACTTAGTATTAATTATGAATGAGTATGACTAGTGCAGATAGATTCCTGCACCGCCACGAAGACTATCTAAGATTTCCGAGAAGCCAAATCTTCCACGACGACAGGATCAACTGAAGCAGGATAACAGGTGGCATGCAATCAGGGTATATTTTCCAAAGTCAGGTTACGCCCAAGCGAACCTGTTCGATGGAAAGGCCTGAACAAGAAATGTCTGTAATTAGTGAAAATGGCTAGAGCCGAAAGCACATATAAGATATAGATTATAGGTAGGAGAGGCTAGTCAGTGAACCATCAATTGTAATTTTTTTTTTATGTAATCTGGTTATCGCCTCAGCTCTGGGGTTGGACTGCTCTGTTATGTATATTTTCCGAATCAAGTAATACAAGAGAACTGCCATGATTTGCATACACATTGTCTAAATTTGTTTGATGTATATTTGAAGTGCTGAGCTTTTTCATTCCTTGGAAGGGGAATGAGCTGGCTAGCTAGGGCCCAACCAACCCAGCTTTTTTACCCGTCTCGATTTCGTTATTTAGAAATAAGGTGTGTATATTTCGTTTGTAGCTATGTGATGTGATAGTTTTAATCTTTATCTTTCAAGTTTTGGTTTAAAACATCTTTTTTAGCTAACGTGTGGAACGGATCCATAGTTTGAGATTTAGCTGTGTTTAGTTTGTTTATGAGATATCTTTTTTGCATTTCCTTTATTCTCAGTCTTTGTTTTAACTCATTTTTGATCGGATCATGCAAGGAACTCTTCCTGCACCAGTGCATGTTGTTTCCTACACTTTGGTTTAATCATTCGGTTGCAGCGAATACTGAATCACTTCTCTGCATATTATTTCCAGTTATTTTGCAAGTGAATGAATAATTAACTTAGTAATTTTCTTCAGTATTAAAAGTACATCTTTAGAGTATTTGGAAGCAGTTGCATAAAATTATCATAAACATATTATACTTCCAAAGAACATAAGCTTTTGTTAATGGATTACTAAAGTTAGTTAACACATGCAAAACACTTAGACTACTATTTGATTCTTTGAAGTGCTTTTATTTCATGAATTTTATTTCCTTTGCATGTTTTAATGAATTAAATCATTTCCCTTTTCATAGATAATTTACTTCAGAATTTCATTTACAGTTGCAATTCTTTTTCAGCACATCTTTCAGTCCTTTCGAAAGTAATTTGGAAACTGGGTGAAGGAAGATTTGCCTTGGTACAAGAGTTGGTCTCTTGTCACAAAAACAGAGTGCTATAAGCCCTTAGGCTTAGAGCACCTTGACTAAGACATAAGTCTTCAGTAAGGAAGGTCACATATACTTTTTCACAGAGATATTGTACCTCCACTAGTGCAAGCAGATTGTAACATTGCAAGGACAAGTTGTTTGTGTGGAAGGAAGATAAGAAGGAAGACAGAATTCTGCAAGGGCCCACTTGTCAGACTATTAGCCATCCATCTGAAGATGAACATAGCATTTCATTACAACATTTAATATTGTTTCCATTGTGTGGAATTTATTTACTTGATTTACATGAAAATTGTCTTTTACATTCCAACACTAGAGTTGCTTTGGTGTCAATTACCTTTCCGATTGTTTTCTGCCTGATTCTGTAAAGAATTTCCTTTAAGAAGTAGGATTAGAGATAGGAAAAGTTCACACCATTTCTTTCATTGCCTTTTCTTCGTCTCTAAGTTTACGAAACCCTGGGGTTCACAATTAAGTGTTGAGGAGTTTGCTCAAGCACAATTCCTACACCCAACATTTTGGCGTCGTTGCCGAGGAGGCAATTTGAATTGGTAAGAATTTTTCATTTTTTGCAATAGGGGTAAGTCTGCTATTATTTTTTCTCCTAGTGTGCTTCTATCGTTTGAAGGAATTGATAGGTGCCAATTTTTTTTTTTTGAAACTTGCAGTTTTTATTTGAATTTTGTTTTGTCATTTTTTGAAATCAATGCCTAAAAGAGGTAGGGGTCCAAAGCCCACTAGGGGCAAAAGAAACACTGAAAAATCTGAAACCAAAACTCATATTGGGCCTTCTTTTGTAGGAATAAAGTCCAAACAAACTCATAATCATCTTGCAGGAATAGTCCACCTAGGCCCTAATAGCAGTGGTTTAGGTGTGACACAACCCGCTTTCGGATTCCTGACTGTGGATCCTGATACACAAGTACAAATGAAAAATATTTCACCATCAGCTCTTCCTCATTTTTATGGTAAGGTACATGAAGACCCAAACTCTTTCTTATTCGAGTTTGATATTTTGTGTAGAAGTTATGATTATTCATCTGATGCCCAGGAGTTAAAGTTGTTTCCTGCAACTCTCAAGGATGCAACACTCCGCTAGTTCATGGGACTAGGAGGAAACACTATATCTTCTTAGGAGCAAATGAAGAGAGTGTTCTTGTCAAAATATCAGGAATATTGTAAAACTAGAGATATTCAAGATAAAATCTTTACTATTGTGCAAAATGATGATGAGACTTTAGAAGACTACTTGGAGAGATTCTTGTATATCCTTCAAAGGTCAAAGTGAAAATTTGATCCAAGTACCATTAGAACCTTGTTCTTATGTGGGCTCACTGATGATGCAAGAAATAATTTAAATCTGTTAGGACAAGGGGATATTGCTCAAAAGACTTTTGATCATATATGTGACTTGTGCAAGAAATTCTCGAGGAACCAATATAGATCTGTAAAGGAAATCGAAATAAAAACATAAAAATTGAATCTACTGATGCTATGATTATTGGATTAGAAAACAAAATGGACAATATGAAAATTGAAATAATGAATATTGTTAGTAAACAAATAGACTCTTTGAAGTTGTAGTAGAAACTTGTAGAAGAGCAGGAGATATTGTCTATTTTCTGTCCTAAATGTAGAAGAAAGCATCCTTTAAGAGAATGTCCTCTAGATATTAAAGAAACTAATAAATGTGCAATTTGTGCAGATAACCATGCTACGGATAAATGTCCCTCTATACCTGGGTTGAAAGTTGTGTTTAAAGGGGGACAACCTGAAGCGGAATCATTGCATGCTATGGGAGCATGAAGGAATTGGCCTTGGGTAAGTATAGGTATGGTTCCTGAATCTCCACCACATTTTTTTGGTTATAACGCACATTCATATTCCTATCCTAACACTAGTCACTCTCAGCATTGGCAGCATGGGAATCAATATCAATATGGACAACCCTCCCAATCTTGGCAACAAGGATGGAGAGGGCCAAACCATTCACATCATTCACATAATTCCTATCTTGCACCTATGTAATCATGCCCTCCTACATATGCACCTTACCCAATGCCTCAACATCATTACCTCAACTAAGTCAACCTATGCCACCATTACTGTCACCTCCACCGTTTCGACCTTCTTAGCTGCCTGCTCAACCTTTACCAAACCCCAATAATAAAGTGGTACAAATGATCCATTCTATGACCCCACTTTCTTCATCCAGACTTCAGACTATGCCAGTTGGAGTCAATGATCTCCAATTGAGATCAGAGAAGGTAGTCACCTCAGAAAAACAAAAGTATCCCATGGTAATTATCAATGAGAAAGGAGAGGAGGAAACTCCTTACCATTCTGAAAAAGATGACACCATTCAGCCTATCCCTCTACATTCTGAGCCCTTGTCATCTTCTTCCAACTGACCTCCCTATCTAGAGAGGTTACTTGTGGAGAATAAAGACCCCATTCCTGAGTCTAGCCTGGCTTCTGAGCTTAGGAACCTTTTATAAGGGCACCTTTGCTCCAAGCTATCAAAGAGATCCCCATCTATACAAAAATCATTAGGGAACTCTGTCTCAAGAAGCCGGGAAGGAGAAGATTGCAACCCCAAACCATTCAATTTGTTGGTAGAGCAACAGAGTTAATGACAGGATGTATGCACATGAAAAAATACACCGACCTCGGAAACCTTATTGTCTCTATTCAGATAGGTGATGTCCTTGTCTCCTATGTACTTATAGACCTAGGGGAAGCCATTAATGTTATCACCGAGAAAACCATGGATTAACTTGGGTTGGTCCATATTTGTCCTACTCTCACTGTGCTTGAACTGGTAGATCGATCTAAAATCAAGCCGAAAGGGGTGTTGGATGATGTGCGTGTTTCCCTATATTCTTGCGAATATCCCACAGATTTCATTGTGCTTTAGCCAAAGAACCTTGTGGGAGGTCATCCCTTGATCTTGGGATGACCATGGCTTGCTACGCCCAATGCTTATATCGGATGTCGTTCTGGTGATATGTATATTACTTATGGAGATTCCAGAAAGAAAGTCACCTTATATCCACCCACTAGGTCTATTCAGGAACTCCGAGACACTTTATGGTTAGACTACAGTAGTGATGAGGAGACTCAGCCTGTTTCCTTGATACATCAAAATATTGAGTCCTCGTAGGAGGGTGAGATTCAAGACTTCCTAAACAATCTAGACACCATGCCTAATTTCGAGTCATTGAGTCAAATTTTTAGTCTAGATTTTCAGGAAGGTTATGACTCTTTACCTCCATTATCACCAACTCTAGTGGCACCTTTGTGTACTCTCGAGCCCGACACTACTCTTGTTGAGATTAGTCTAGGGAAATCCTTGTATATCAGTTCATACTTGGATCCTTCTCAATGAGAGTAGCTTATGAATTTTTTGTGAAACCATCTTGATGCCTTTGCATGGGGTTATGAAGATATGAAAGGCATCCATCCTGAAACTTGTACACACCATATCTATATTTAGGATGGAGCCCGATCTATCCAACAACCCCAAAGGAAAATGAACCCAACTCTAAGAGACGTTGTAAAGGAAGAATTGCAAAAACTCTTAGATGTTGATTTTATCTATCCCATTTCTGACAGCCAGTGGGTCTCTCCATTAGTATTAGTCCCAAATAAATATGGGAGATGGTGCATTTATATTGACTACAGAGAATTGAATAAATCCACTCTAAAATATTACTTCCCCCTTCCTTTCATCGATTAGGTACTCGATAGCCTTGCTGGTAAGAAGTACTTTTCTTTTCTAGATGGCTTTAGCAGATATAACCATATACAAATAGCACCCGAGGATCAAGACAAAACCACTTTTAAATGTCCATGGGGTACATTTTTTTATCAAGTGCTTCCCTTTGGGATATGTAATGCCCCGGACACCTTTCAAAGCGCAGCCTTGGCTATTTTTTGCTGACCTTGAATGCGTAGAAATCTATATGGATGATTTCTCTGCGTTTGGTGATTCATTTCAGGAAGCCATCAAGAATCTAGAAAAAGTGTTTATTCACTACCAAGAAGTTCATCTTGCCTTGAATGACAAGAAATGTAGATTAATGTGCAAGGCGAGAGTGTTTCTTGGCCATCTTATTTCCGACAAAGGTATCCAGGTTGACCCTGCAAAAATTGAAGTCATTTCAAGTCTTCCTATACCCAAAACTCAAAGGGAAGTGAGAGGTTTTCTAGGACATGCGAGCTACTATAGGAGATTCATTGAGAATTTCTCAAGGATAGATACCCCCCTTTTCCGACTTTTGGTTAAAGATAGCGAGTTTTCTTGGTCCACAGCTTGCCAACAGTCTTTTGAGACATTGAAGGAAATATTGGTTCAGGCACCAATATTGAGAGGATCAAACTAGTCCCTGCCATTTCACATTTCCTATGATGTCTCAGATACTGCTATAGGTGCAGCTTTAGGAAAAGAAGAAGACAAACAATCTTATGCTATTTATTTCATTATTAAAAACTTGTCACCCGTTGAACTCAATTATACGGTCACTGAGAAAGAGTTTTTAGTTGTAATTTTTTTCCATTAATAAATTCAGACATTATATTACAAGATATGAAGTGTTTGTACATACTGACCATTCTGCTATAAGATATTTGATGAATAAACCATTAATTGGCAATAGAGTGACCAGGTGGTTGCTATTATTACAGGAATTTAATATTACCATTGTTGATATACCAGAAAAGTCAAATGTAGTAGCAGATTATCTTTCAAGATTAAATAGTCCTGGTAAAGAAATTCTTGTTGATGATGATTTTCCTGATGAAAATATTTTTGCTGTGTCAACAAAATATCCATGGTTTGTTGACATAGCTAACTATTTAGTCACTGGAAAATTACCACCTCACTTATCCGCTCGTGAAGCGGAATATCATTTAGAAAAGTGTTGCATATTCCTGGATCCAAGGAGACCTCTTTTACACTGTAGCAAATCTCATTATCCGTAGATGTGTAAGAGAGGAAGAGGTGTTTGATATCTTAAAATATGCCCATGATGAACCTTGTGGAGGTCACTTCACCGATAAGAAAACTACATACAAAGTGTTACAAGCTGGCTATTTTTGGCCTTCCTTGTTCAAGGACACCAAACAATATGTCAAGCGGTGTGATAGCTGTCAGTGAATTGGCCAGCCTAATCAGACTAATGAAATGCCTTTATGTCCTTAGGTTATGATTGAGGCTTTTGAAAAATGGGCCATTGATTTCTTAGGACCAGTAAATCATGCATCATAAAAAAAAAAAAAACATATTTTGGTTTGTAAAGATTTTGTTACAAAGTGGGTAGAAGCTAAAGCTTTTTCTTTTGCTACTGAAAGAGTTGTTGTTGATTTTTTTTTTACTGAAATATTTACTAGATTTGGAGTGCCTAGAGAAATTGTTTCTGACAATGGATCACATTTTATTTCTAATTTGGTATAGGGTGTGATGGAGCGGTACAAAATACGGCACAAGAAATCTACACCGTATCACCCACAAGAAAATGGTCAGGTGGAGCCCATGAATAACGTGATTGAGTCCATCCTCACAAAAATGGTAAACATGCACAGTAAGTGTAGAAATTTTGAATAATATAACACTTATTCACAAAGATTATCCTGATTATACACTATTTGCGGAATGCATGCATAATACATAACCTCCTCTACCATTGATCATCAATTTGCGGAATTAAAAAACAATCGCATACGCACATTGAAACATCAATCACACATATCAACACAGTATGTAATGGGGAGAGCATACAACTGAAAACCCCGAACTATCTGTATATTATAATGATAGAGAACATGTAACAATACATAGTACAACGCTCCTCACAAGTACTCAGTACTATCTCCACATGTTACACACAAACTAGCCAAGATCTGAACGAGCCACGGGTTCAAATCTCCTCCATTGTTTGCCTGCCTCTACTGCACAATCCAAGTTGAGAATAGATCAAATCCAAGTTCGAATTCCCTTTGGCTTGTACTGCACAATCCTCATTGGCAATCTCAATCAATGATTGTGCAAAACTCATGCACAACTATAGTCACAATTGATAGTAGTCTCACCCTTTCACCCACCTCTAACACTTGTCTCCACTGAACTGTCCATGCACTGAGTTAACTGAGTATCTTTAGTTGATTAGAGTTAATAATTTATTGAATTAATTAATATTAATTCACACCACTCAACACAGTGTATTTTTCAGTTAGACTAAATACAACTAGTCAACTAGTCAAATTGAACCAACTCGAAAGCAACTCCTCAAACACTCCACCAAACTCAATCACTTGAGTTCTAATTGAAGTCCATCATGCAATAGCTCAACTAACCCATAGGAAAAGCATATTTCCTTCTGGCAGTTTCATGTGCCACATCTGTAGCTCGAACTGAAGCACTACAAGAGGATAAGATAATATTTATAGTCCAAATATTATTAAGAGCTAATAATATTATGTTCTATTTTTTTGACTGGCAGTCTAAAAATACACTCCGCCCATATGTCTAAAAATAGAGGCCCATTTATTTTTACCAACATGACCAATCATCCATAAATAGAATCCTGCAACTCATAGACCATGATCCATATGTCTAAAAATAGACATACTCTAAAAATAGACTTTGCGCCAAAAATAGCATGCGGGCCCACTTAGTGAAGGCGACTTCTTTTCACTAAGCTCCATCATCTTGTTGCATTTTCAACAGAGAACACAACAAACTGATGCACTTATCTTCATCTGAAATTTTAATATCAACAGATGCTAACTGACTTACCACAATATTAAATGCATTCAGATGCTCTGTCACCGAGTCTCCATCTTT
>APFE031156479.1:0-15709 GCA_000404065.3 Pinus taeda
GGTGAAAATCCCTTTGCGCATACAATGAGGGAGTATATATAACCAAGGATGACTCTTTAACTACCCTCCTAGTTGTTTGACTTCCTATGATTTTTCAACTTACACGACTCTTTACATTCCATGTGTATCTTTTGGACTTCCACTTTACAATACATTTGCATACCATATACATGGTCCACAATAGTGATGTGGCATATGACCACTCATGACATGACATGACATGACACTGCTGACATGGACTACTTGACGATGTGGAAATGTGAATTCATTGTTGGTGCTAAGTGCTGGATGTCTTCTTGGATATGCTTTCTCTTCATCTCTGCATGGCTTGGTGATGCAGAATCTTTAATGATCTTTAGTATTGGATGGTGGTTGCAATGTCCCTTTGCTTTCTCTCGATTGATCAACTTGTGGGTTCAACTAAAAGAGAGTATTTAGGCATGCTTCCCTCATGTTCTCCTTCTCCATCACCTTACCATGACATGATAGTGTACATGTTCCTGCAATTCACTCATGACCAAACGACATCAATCTGAAACCCTAGTCTAATATGATGCATTTTGATCCATCAACTGAGACTGGGACAAGTGACGGGATGGGAAGAGGGGCCTAGTGACTATGCATTATGCAGTTCCAGTAGTTAGGTGGAGAACTTGGGTTGTGAAACTACGCAATGTACAACTTAGGGTAGCTTGAATGACAGGGTTGCCCAATTTCTAGAGGTAGTGGGGTCAGGCTAAGGGAAAGGACATTAGGAAAGACAACTGCATAGTTTTGGATGTAAAGGGAGGTTACGCTTCTGCACATTATGTAGTTCCAATAGTCGAGGTAAAAGCTTGAGGTTTGAAGATATGAAATGCGTCATTCAAGGCAGTTGGGAGACATAATTGCGCAACTTTGAGGGTCAAGGTTAGGAGCTAGGCACAAGAATTGCACAGAGCATTAGCTATGGAAGACATGGACTGCGCATTGTGCAGTTCCAAGCAACGAGTTCAAAACTTAGAGGTCTTAGATTGTGCACTACACAGTTCAGTTGGGCCTTGATGAAGCTAAGTTTCTTGGTCGGGAAGATTTTCTGAAAATGGCTAAGTGTGGGATAGGTGATGAACTGTGATGAACCTTAACTGCAATCACATGCTTAGCATACTTTGATGGCACAACAACATAGATCATTGAGATAGGTGAAGGAAGAATTTCCCTTTGTGTGACTACCTAATGATAAGATATGAAAATTGCAGCACTTAAGATAGAATTTAGGATGACCATGACGACACTTGTCAGACAATCCTCAAGAATTTTTGTATGGATGCGACATATATTTACATGTTTGGGGAAACTCATATACATGAAGACCGACCTTCAAAACCAACACAATAGGCTTGAAAACATTGCATGACAACCATGCATGCCAAAATACGATAGTTAACCCAATATGTAAAAGGGACCAGAGCCCTCCAGGAAAGCTCATGAAATGAGCTCTAGTGTTTGCAACAACAATGTACAACCTTTAGCTTGTTGAACCTTTTTTTAAGTTTATTTTTGGAGCTACCTTTGTTATCTCAACTCTCTCATAATCTTGCACATTTAGAGTATTCTTGGAGCATTCTTTAATTGGGGGAAATAGGGAAAAGGAAGGTAAAGAAAGTAAGAGGAAATAAGGATGAAGCAAGAAAGAGCGAGACTCAAGTAGCTACAATGGGATTACTCGCAGCTTTCAAGTTGCATGTATGATTTCCTTGATATTTTTTGCAAACATGTTACATGCATCTGTTTTTTTGGTTCTCTTTTCTCCATTGGCATGGGTTTTCCAACCGCGTCAGTGGGTTTTAGCCTTCCCTTGTCATTTATGGATAGCCATGGTGTGATGGGGTTCTCTTGTTTTGGTTGAGCTAGATTGTCAGCTAGATTCGAAGCTGAGTTGGGTGGTATTAATATTAGAATCCCTTGATGGGATACACGGTAAAACTTGGTTGTGAGTACCCTAGATTGGACCTAGAAATCCCTTGACCGGTGATGGTGGGATACACAGTAAATCCAAGACAATGGTGACCTTGTAGGCCTAGGAATCCCTTAACCGGTAATGGCGGGATACACGGTAAATCTGAGAGGTGGAGACAAAAAAATTCCTCACAGTTTAGGTGGATAGATCCAGACGCATCCATTCTTGTTTAGGCCCCGGTGATCTGATGGGATTGTGGTAAATCCTGGTTATAATGATGAGGGTTTTGGGCCTAAGAATTGCTTGGTGGATATCTGGTAAACCTCAAGGAAGCCTTCATTCATTCTATTATGAGTCCCACATTCATGCTTGGAATGTGGCACGGGGTTGATTGGATGAAAGAAAGATTTGGTTCAGCCCAATCTATGGTCAGGTGGTTCATGGAAGTCCTTGACTTGGTTGGATTTGCATTTGTTAATAATATATCTTTTCCTCTTGTGTCCTACATGTAAATGTACTTATTATTATGTTGTTTTTATGGTTGTTCTATATTTCTTATCATGTTGGTTATAAGCATGGTTCATAATAGAATTTGGTTATGGATCTCATCGTGATTTCATTAGTACAATAAATGTGAATCAATATATGTCCTAATAAATGATAATGCAACTATTATGATAAGGCATAAATTATTCCTAACAGTTCTTAGATAAGTATGAGACCCCTATGGTCTGATCTGTTGTTATGGCCTATAGATTACATGTTTATGATATGTTTGACAAAATTCATGCTATGGCTAGTAGGGGTTAGATCAATTCCTTATACCAATGTTCGCATTAATACAAGGAAAATTTTAAGGATGAAAATCTATTCTAAAGTTTAGAAACCTTGGCGATTTGCACTAGTACATAATATGCAATTTGTAAAGTGTTTGACATTTTTTTTGTAAAAGTATTTAAATTTCTAAATATTTTTTTTGGAAAAAGCATGGAAAATTAGCCCAATTGCGAATATTAACCCCTAAATTTTTCCCTTCTTTAATATCTTTAATTCATTGTTATTTATCATTTCTAGAAGTTCCATGAAGTTTTGGGCAAAGGCCTGAGACCAAGTCCTGAAAAAGTGGCACACAATCCGGGGTCACTAGCTCATAACTACCTGAAGAAGGCCACAATCACATGCATGCCTTGCTTGGGGAGTGATCAAAGGGTCTCATTAGTGTTCTACAAGACTCTTCTTATACTATCACCTGCATGTGTTATGTAGTCTCTACCTGCTTGTACATAACACTATTGATTTCCACATCTATCCATTGAAAAATATTGATACAGGTTCCCCTTCATATTCTTGATCGAATTCAATCCATTATTTGATGTCTAGGTTCACCCAAACATGAACTAGTGTAAAGATATGAAAGCTTGAAAGAGAAAGGAAAGGGACAATAATGAATAAAGAATCTCACACTAAATTGGGATACCTCATATCCACTACCTTAAAAATTCCTCCATCGTCTTGACCATGAGATATTAACATTAGAACGAATAGCCCAAAAATTTAAGGGTGTACTCTAATAAATGGTGTGACCCCTTTCTGTGAATTTTTCATGGTCAGTTTTTCCTAAATGGAGTGTATATTTTTTAGAATCACAAGTCTAAGTTGTGTAATCTATATAGTTTGAGTACCCCTTCCATCTTTTAATGCATTAAATATATTTAGACATTCAAAAATTCACCTTAAACAACAAGAAATTTCAATTTCACCCAAATTTTTATCATTAAATTTTGGTGAAATAGGCCAAAATGCTTATGGTTCGGTAGATTTAACTTCTTATTTTTCCTCCAAGGCACATAAATCAACTTGTGAATCATTATAGTGGCACACTAATTACAAATTAATTTCAAGGGAGAGGCACTAGGATAGGTAACTACCCCATTTTATATATATCAATTTTCCCTTCATGTGTGCTCCTACATTGGTCAAATAATGGACCACTAACTTATGTGTCCTTCAAACATGAAAAAAGAGTGGCCTATACAAATTGTGTTACCAAATCCATGAATATTTGAATTAGTATTTTTTAATGCCACTTTAGGAGTATATTGTGAAAAGAGATATCGAATAATGATGGACACTCCTTGACAACTACTATATGATGTCGAATAAAAAAAATTCTACAAATATGACATTTGGGATATTCAAAATAATAGAAAGGGACACCAAAATTTTGCTTCAAGTGTAGCAAGAATCATTTGTGATTCATGGATTTGCATACATCGAATGTTGCAATAGGACAATTTGGTTTTGGAAGCTAGATTTACAATTAGAATTAAAACAACTTCATCAACTCAAATCTACATTCTTGGTCAAAATGGTTTGACAAATGGAAAACTAAAAATCTTGAATTTATTAGAATGTTTATCCATGGTTTTATATGATTTATCATTATTTTTGTTGCACTTTCCCTACACACCACCACTAAAATTTCAAAATTATTAGTGGTAATAGTTCCTAACCATTGCATAACATTTATCGAAGTATTCATTAGAATTAATTTAGATGCTCCATACATTTACTAGCTTTTATTTTTTTTCTTAATTGTAAGTATCAAAATAAATTTAAAAGTTCCACTTATATCATATGTAATTATGAATATATTTTAAATAGTATCTAATTGTTGGTGTCCCAAATTGCCCTATTTTCTACCCCATTTTAACCTCTGTTTTATTTCAACATAAACCTCTCTTTCCTGCACTAGTCTAAGATAACTACGTATTCCTGCACATGATTCGTATTTTATATTAAGATTTATTAAAGTGATTTATTAATCATTTTTATATGGATTTCATGCCTATTACATAACTCTTGTAACTTATGTTAATTTCCTAGAAGTAATTGATAAAATTAGTATTAATTATGAGTAAGTATGACTAGTGTAGGTAGATTCCTGCACCGACACGAGGACTGTCTGAGATTTCCATGAGCTAAATCGTTCCACAAGGACAGCTTTTGATCCTTGACTTCGAGTCTAGTTGTGGATGAACTAACAAGGATACCGGTGCCATGCAATCAGGGAACATTTTCCAAAGTTAATCTATGGCCAAGCGAGATACATGCTCCATTATAACTGCTCGCCGATTTTGTAATTTTGGTTGATTCGTCTATTTGGCCAAAAGGCTTGAATAAGAAAATGTATGTAATTAGGGAAAACGGCTAAGGCCAAAAGGATTTATAAGATATAGAACATAGGTAGGATTAGCCAGCGAACCATCGACTGTAATTTCATTTTCATGTAATCTAGATATCACCTCAGCTCTGGGGATCGACTTGCACCATATGTACATTTTTTGAATCAAGTAATACAAGAAATCTACCATGATTTTCATACACAACATTTAATTTATCTTTAATGCATATTTGAGTGCTGAGCCTTTTTGTTTCTTAGATGGGAAACGAGTTCGTTGGCTAGGGCCTAGCCAACCCAGCTCGTTTACCCCATGTACTTTCGTTGTTCAAAAAGACAATGTGAATATTTCCTTTTGCAGCTGCGTGGTGTGATAGTTCTGATATTTATTTCTTAAATTATAATTTAAATCTCTTTTGTAGTTAAAGTGTGAAATGGATCTGTGGCTTTGGGAGTTAGCTGAGTTTATTTCATTTATGAAATTCCTTTCTTGCATTTTCTTTACTCTCAACCCTTGTCCCAATTCACATTTGCTCGGATCATGCAAGAAGCTCTTTCCTGCACCAGTGCATGCAGTTTCCTATACTTTGGTTTAGTTCTTCATTTTGCAACAAACATTGAATTACTTTCGTGCATATTATTTCCAGTTATTTTGCAAGTGAATGAACTACTAACTTCAGTAATTGTCTCCATCATTAAAAGTATATCTACAGAAAATCTGAGAACAATTGCATGAACTTACCATAAACATGTTATACTTGCATTTTATATCTTATGAACAAGGGACATAAACACTTTGAGTAGATCACCAAAGTTAGTTAACACATGTAGATCACTTAGACTACTATCTTGATTCCTTTAAGTTGCTTTCATTTCATGATGTTCACTTCCTTTGCAAGATTGAATTAATTAGAGCATTTCTTTTCCACAGATAATTTACTTCAGGATTTCATTTGCAGTTGCAATTCTTTTTCAGCACATCTTTCAGTCCTTTCAAAAGTAATTTGGAAACTGAGTAAAGGAAACTCTGCCTCAGTGCAAGAAATCGTCTCTTGTCATAGAACAGAGTGCTTTAAGCCCTGAATCTGAGAGCACCTTCACTAAGACATAAATCTTCAGTAAGAAAGGTCAAATATACTTTTACACATAGACACTATACCTTCACTAGTGCAAGCAAATTGCAAGAGTGTAAGAATAGGTTGTTTGTGTAGAAGGAAGATCAAGAGGGAAACAAATCTTTGCTAGGGCCCACTTGTGAGATTGTTAGCCATCCATCTGAAGATGAACATAGCATTTCATTCCATCATTTAAGATTGTTTCAGATGTGTGAAAACTCCTTTACTTGATTTACTTGCAAATTGTTCTTTTACATTTCAGCACTAGAGTTTCTTTGGTGTCAATTTCCTTTACGATTGTTTTCTGTCTGATTTTGCAAGAATTTCCTTAAGAAGTAGGATTAGGAACAGGAAAATTTCATACCACTTCTGGCATTGCCTGTGCTTCGTCTCTAAGTTTACGAAACCCCTGGGTTGATAATTAAGTGTTGAGGATTTTTCTTAAATGCAATTCCTGCACCCAACATTTTGGCATCGTTGTCAGAGAGGTGATTTGAATTGGTAAGAATTTTCCATTTTCTTGCAATAGGGGTAAGTTTGCTATTATTTTTTCCTGCAGCGTGCTGATTTATTTTTTGAAAATTGCAATTTTTATTTGAATTTCGTTTTGTCATTTTTGAAATGAATGCCTAAAAGAGGTAGGGGTCCGAAGCCCATTAGGGGCCAAAGAAATACTGACAAATATGAAACCAAAACTCATATTGGGCCTTCTTTTGCAGGAAAAAAATCCAAACAAACTCACACTCATCACACAGGAACAGTCCACCTAGGCTCTGGCAGCCGTGGTCTAGGTGTGACACATAAAGGGGAAGAAGGGGACTGTTGGAATCCATAGTCAACCTTCTTAGCCTATTGAGAGTGGCTTGTGTGGAAGAACAATAATGGTAGATATGGAAGACCATGCAGAAGGAAGTGGTGAAAATCAGGTAAATGAGGAACAATCCACTTTCGGGTTCCTGATTATGGATCATGATACACAAGTACAGATGAAAAATATTTCACCATCAGCTCTTCCTCATTTTTATGGTAAGGTACATGAAGACCCAAACTCTTTCTTATTTGAGTTTGATATTTTGTGTAGAAGTTATGATTATTCATCTCATGCCCAAAAGTTAAAGTTGTTTCCTACAACTCTCAAGGACGCAACACTCCGCTGGTTCATGGGACTGGGAGGAAACACTATATCTTCTTGGGAGAAAATGAAGAGAGTGTTCTTATCAAAATATCAGGAATATTGTAACTCTCAAGATATTCAAGATGAAATCTTTACTATTGTGCAAAATGATGATGAGACTCTAGAGGACTACTTGGAGAGATTCTTATATATCCTTCAAAGGTCAAAGCAAAAATTTGATCCAAGTACCATTAGAACCTTGTTCTTATGTGCGCTCATTGATGATGCTAGAAATAATTTAAATCGGTTAGGACAAGGGGATAATTCTCAAAACATTTTTGATAAGATCTGTGACTTGTGCGGGAAATTCTCGAGGAACCAATATAGATTTGGTAAAGGAATTCAGAATAGAAACAGGAAAACCAAATCTATTGATGCTATGATTGTTGGACTAGAAAAAAAATGGATAATATGAAAATTGAAATAATGAATATTGTTAGTAAACAAATATACTATTTGAAGTTTTAGAAAAAACTTGTAGAAGAGCAAGATATATTGTCTATTTACTGTCCTAAATGTAGAAGAAATCACCCTTTAAGAGAATGTCGTCTCGATATTAAAGAAACTAATAAATGTGCAACTTGTGCAAATAACCATGCTACAAAAAAATGTCCCTCCATACCTGGGCTAAAATCTATACTACAAGGGGGAAAACTTGAAGCTGAATCACTACATGTTATGGGAGCACGAAGAAATTGGCCTCAGCTAAGTGCAGGTATGGTTCCTGAACCTCCATAAAAAAAAATTGGTTATAATGCACACTCATATTCCTATCCTAACATTGGTCACTCTCAACATTGGTAGCATGGGAATCAATATCAATATGGACAACCTTCCCAATACTGGAAACAAGGATGGAGAGGGCCAAACCATTCACATCATTCCTATCCTACACCTATGCAATCATACCCTCCTACATATGCACCTTACCCAATGCCTCAACCATCATTACCTCAGTTAAGTCAACCTATGCCACCATTACCATTACCTTTACCATTTCGACCTTCTCAATTGCCTGCTGAACCTTTACCCAACCCCAATAATAAAGAAGTACAAATGATCCATTCTATGACCCCACTTTCTTCATCCAGATTTCAGACTATGCCAGTTGGAGTCAATGATCTCCAATTGAGATCAAGGAAGGTAGTAACCTTAGAGAATCAAAAGAAGACCATGGTGATTATCGATGAGAATGGAGGGGAGGAAACTCCTGACCATTCTGAAAAAAATGACACCATTCAACCTATCCCCGTACATTCTGAGCCCTTGTCATATTCCTCCAACGGACCTCCTTATCCAGATAGGTTACTTGTGGAGAAGAAAGACCACATTCTTGAGTCTAGCCTGGCTTCTGAACTTAGAAACCTTTTCATAAGGGTACCTTTGCTCAAAGATATTAAATAGATCCCCATCTGTACAAAAATTATTAAGGAACTTTGTCCTAAGAAGCCAGGAAGGAGAATATTGGAACCTCAAACTATTCAATTTGTTGGTAGAGCAGCGGAGTTGATGATGGGGTGTATGCACATGGAAAAGCATACCGACCCCGGAAACCCTGTTGTTTCTATTCAAATAGGTGATGTCCTTGTCTCCAATGTACTTATAGACCTAGGGGCAGTCATTAATGTTATAAGTAAGCAAACCATGGATCAAATTGGATTGGTCCATATTCGTCCTACTCCCATTGTGCTTGAATTAGCAGATAGGTCTAAAATCAAGACGGAAGGGGTGTTGGATGATGTGGTCATTTCCCTAGATTCTTGGAAATATCCCATAGATTTCATTGTGCTTCAGCCAAAGAACCTTGTGGGAGGTAATCCCTTGATCTTGGGAAAACTGTGGCTTGCTACGGCCGATGCTTATATCAGATGTTGTTTTGGTGATATGTATATTTCCCATGGAGATTCAAGAAAGAAGGTCACCTTATATCCACCCGCTAGATCCATTCAGGAGCTCCGAGACACTTTATGTTTAGACTACAATAGTGATGAGGAAACTCACCCTGTTTCCTTGATACATCAGAATGTTGAGTCCTCACAGGAGGGTGAGATCCAAGACATCCTGAACAATCTAGACACCACACCTAATTTCGAGTCATTAAGTCAGATTTTTAGTCTAGATTTTCAGGGAAGGTATGAATCTCTACCTCCATCACCACCATCACTAGCGACACCTTTGTATACTCTTGAGCCTGATACTACTCTTGTTGAGATTAGTCTAGGTAAATCCTTGTATATCAGTTCAGACTTGGATCCTTCTCAGCAAGAGCATCTTGTGAATTTGTTGCAAAACCATCTCGATGCCTTTGCATGGGGTTATGAGGATATGAAAGGCATCCCTCCTAAAACTTGTACACACCATATCTATATTCAGGATTGAGCCAGACCTATCTAACAGCCCCAAAGGCGAATGAACTCGGCTCTAAGGGACGTTGTAAAGGAAGAATTACAAAAACTCTTATGTTGATTTTATCTATCCCGATTCTGATAGCCAGTGGGTCTACCCATTAGTATTAGTCCCAAATAAATATGGGAGATGGCACATTTGTATTGACTATAGAGAATTAAATAAAGCCACTCTCAAAGATTAGTTCCCCCTTCTTTTCATCGATCAGGTACTCGATACCCTTGCTAGTAAGAAGTAATTTTATTTTCTAGATGGATTTAGTGGATATAACCAGATGCAGATAGCACCCAGGATCAAGACAAAACCACTGTTACATGTCCATGGGGTAAATTTTCTTACCGAGTACTTTCCTTTGGGCTATTTAAGGCCCCGACTACCTTTCAAAGGGCAGTTTTGGTTATTTTTGCTCCAAATCTTGCCAACAGTCTTTTGAGACATTGAAGGAAAAATTAGTCTAGACACCAGGTTTGAGAGGACCAAACTGGTCCCTGCCATTCCAAATTTCCTCTGATGCCTCAGATACTACTATTGGCACAACTTTAGGACAAGAAGAAGACAAAAGATCTTATGTTATTTATTTCATTAGTAAAAACTTGTCACTCGCTTAACTCAATTATACGGTTGCTGAGAAAGAGTTTTTAGCTGTAACTTTTTCTATTAATAAATTCAGACATTATATTACAGGATATGGAGTCTTTGTACATACTGGCCATTCTGCAATAAGATATTTGATGAATAAATCATTAACTAGCAGTAGAGCGACTAGGTGGTTGCTATTCTTACATGAATTTGATATTACTATTGTTGATAGACCATGCAAATCAAATGTAGTAGCAAATTATCTTTCAAGATTAAACAATCCTGGTGAAGCAATTCCTATTGATGATGATTTTCCTGACGAACATATTTTTGCTGTGTCAACAAAATCCCCATGGTTTGCTGACATTGCTAACTATTTAGTCACCGGAAAATTACAACCTCACTTATCCACTCGTGTAAAGAGGAATATCATTTAGAAAAGTGTTGCATATTGCTGGATCCAAGGAGACCTCTTTTACACCAAAGTAGATCTCATTATCTGTAGATGTGTAAGGGAGGAAGAAGTGTTCGATATTTTAAAATCTACCCATGAAGAACCTTATGGGGGTCACTTCACTGATAAGCAGACTGCATACGAAGTGTTACGAGTTGGCTATTTTTGGCCTTATTTGTTCAAAGATGCCAAACAATATGTTAAGTGGTTTGACAACTATCAACAGGTTGGCCAGCCTAATCAAACCAATGAAATGCATTTATTTCCTCAGGTTATGATTGAGCCTTTCGAAAAATTGGCCATTGATTTCATAGAACCAATAAATCCAACATCATCAAATAAAAAGCATATTTTGGTTTGTACAGATTTTGTTACAAAATGGGTAGAAGCTAAAGTTGTTTCTTTTGCTACTGAAAGAGTTGTTGTTGATTTTCTTTTTACTAAAACCTTAACTAGATTTGGTGTGCCTAGAGAAATTGTTTCTGACAATGGACCACAGTTTATTTCTAATCTGGTACAGGGTGTGATGAAGCAATACAAAATATGGCATAGGAAATCTACACCGTATCACCCACAAGCAAATGGCCAGGTGGAGTCCATGAATAAGGTGATTGGGTCCATCCTCACAAAGATGTAAACATTCACAGAAAGGATAGGGTTGACAAATTACCGGAAGCATTATGGGCCTATTGAACCACTTGGAGAAACAACACAGAGCACACACCATATAAGCTGGTGTACGGAAAACAAGTCCTCTTGCCGATAGAATTCCAAATCAAGACTTTCAGGACTATAGTCCAATTGGTACTAGATCTCTCTGAAGCATAGCAGCAACATCTTCTACAATTAAATGAGTTAAATGAATTCCAAAGGGATGTTGTTCAACAGAACATCTTGGTTCAACAACAGTGCAAGAAGTGGCATGAAAAGTCCATTCAGAAGAAGCAGTTCCAACCAGGTGATTGGGTACTCCTTTACGATTCGAGATTCAAATATTTTAAAGGAAAATTCCATACATGTTGGATGGGACCCTATGAGGTGGGAAAAGTATTCGAAAATGGAGTGGTAGAATTAAAACTATTGATGGATGGAATTCTGTGTTCCTAGTAAACGGGCATAGATTGAAGGTATATTTTTAGCCCCTTACTAAAGGAGATTTTATGCAACATGTCCAAAAGCCATTTGAAAAGGAGTTGGTAAGTGGTAACACCAACCTGTTGAAGATTTGGTTCCTTCTTATCCTTACTGAAATAATAATAAAAGAAAAAAATGACAAAAATAAAAAGCATAGAAAGAAAAAAAAATTCCTGTCATTATGAAAATCAATTGACTGACATGATTGTAGAAGGATCAACCTGAAAACTAGCATGCTGGCAGGAAGATCAAAACTTTAATAAAAGGTGAATGTTACTTGATTTCTAGATATGATGGCTACTTACAAGAAGAAGCAGGCTCACGAAACCGAACACTTACCCAAGTTTGGGGTAACTAGCATGGAAATTTTTTATTTCAAGTAAACGCTTACTTCCCACTGTAGTTATTTTTTTCCTGCACCAGTGCAGGCAGATTTCAAGGTAAAAACATTTTCTTTCTTCTATCTCCCATTTCAAAAATTCCCACTAGTCTCTTTTCTAAAATCCCTAATGAATTAACTTCCTCTTTCTTCTAAGGAACTACCCTTACCTGATTTTTTAAAATCCCTCTTATCCCTTGAATTTTTTTCCACATCCCGTTTCATTTATCCCTCTTGGTGATATTGTTTTTGGAATCCCTGCTGTAATATTCCTTCCCATTTTAAAAGTTTTTATCCCCTTCCCACTTCTCTATTTCCTCATAAATTGATTGCAGAATTGGATGCAGTCAATCCAGAAGGTATGCTTGTGAAACACCAAAGGATGGCGAATAATTTTTTTCTTGTAGATTGAGGCAAAAAAAAATTAAGTCTAGCTACAGAAGTATGTCCTATCAGATTCTCTGTTTTGGTAAAAGTCTTTGGTGCAAGCACAACAGTGCAAGCAAGTTTAATGCAGGAATACAACTGACTGTGAAAGAAAGTAAAAATCACATAGTCCTAGAGTGTTTTATCAAGGATATTTATGGATCTGTATTTCCCTGTACATGTGTACTAATACATCATAACATTACATGTTTTAATTGATACTCTGTTTCATTATTTACTAACCTAAGAAAAATATTTAAAGTGCAAGATGTATAGGGTATTGAAATCATACTTTTTAACAAGTGATAGAGTATGTCTTGATTAAATTATGATGCTGATTGTGGGACAGTACTGTTGTCTGATTGCCTATATTCACCCTCCTTGAAATAATTCTGCATTGCTTGTCCATTATTACCTTACCCGTAATCCGATCATTGTAACCGTTGCACCACCGCCGCATACACCTCCATTACACCCAATCATTATGATTCACCCATAGTGAGCTGACACGAGTCTACACCTAATATGAAGGGTTGTTCCATCATGAGCGGGTAAGTGGGTCTGAAAAGATGGAGAGCAACGAACCTTTAGCATAAAATTCTTAGCAAACATTAGAACCACTCGCAATTATTTCAAGAGTGTGATTAGAAGGGGTGAAGTGCAGTTTGAAATGGCACCTGTAAGGAGTGAACTGTTGTCTTTGCAAGATATTGAGCAAACCGCAGAGTACAAGAACATTCTTGCACTATTGCAAGAATCTGGGTTCTTGCCATTCCTACAGAAGCTTGATGGGTTCAACATGGCTATGGTACTAGAGTTCGCAAGGACATTCAAAGAAGGCTGAGTTAGGGTTAGATTGTTGAAGTTCAAATTTACAGAGGAGTCTATTGTGCAAGCCACATGCTTGCCACTTACAAGAGAGCACTGGTTTAAAAAGGAGCGGCTCCCGAAGAAATGATGGCATCAGTTCCTGGTCGACAAGAAGATTAAGTTCGACTGGAGGAAAGGACTTCCACAGAGTTCCATGGTCAGGAAGTGGTGATACCTATTGTTTATACTGTAGAAATTCGTAACTGGGGAGGGACGCAATACAATGGCGTTTGTATATCACCTTCGGTTGTTGTTGCACTTTGAGTGAAGAAAATTGATTAATTTCCCTTACTATTTTCTCAGGAGTCTTAAGAAGATGGCGAAAGGCGTGCAGAGTGGAAATGTAAGTCAAGTTGCAACCAAGCTCTACCATCATGGACTTATCACGATTCTAGTCAAGAAGAAGCTGGAAGAAAAGGGCGTAACTTGGGAAGTATTTCTGAAAGAATTTCGAGCGAGGGGTGTAGAGAATCCTGCTAGCATGAGTACAATTAAGAAGCAAAAAGCAGAGACATCGTCTCCTACCATGAAGTGAGATGAAAGTACACCAGTGAAAGCAGAGAAGAAGATTGTTGAAAATACACCACCCGTAGCTAAAAAGAGAAAGACTAGAAGCTCAGTGAGGAGGAAGACCATCTCCCAAGGGATGAACCAGTCAAGCTCTGCAATCATAATCAAAGAATCACCCCAAGTTTCCCCTACAATTCATAATATCTATGTGCTTGCAGATGCAGTGGCACACACTGTGGAAGATGAAGAGAATGCAGAGGATGAAGTATTGTTGTCAACTTTTTTCAGCGGATTAAGGAAAAGGAAGACGACGCTGAGTACTAGTGAAGTCCAAGAAGAGGGTTATTAGGATGAAGAGGAACAACATGTAGAGAGCCTTGATAATTTCAGCGAACCAGACAGGGATTTCGGGGAATGGGGTCCTGAAGCCCCTATTGTTTTAGAAGGACAAGGTACTGAAGCCCCTGTGGTTTTAGAAGGACAGCGTACTAAAGACAGGGTGCTGAATCCTCTAAGAAACTGGAAGAACATAGTGTTAAAATCCATGAGGAATTGAGTGCACAAGGTACTGAAACCCTTGGCACAAAGGATGTGGAGGGAATCAAAACCCTCGATGACAAGAAAACCCTAAGTGCAGAAACCCTCGGTGATATCATTAGCATGACACCCTCCACTCTTTACCTCAACAGCCGAATAGTAGATTTGGAGCAGCAAGTTCAAGACCTGGAGGCTTTGAACCAGGTCATGAAGGAGCAGAGTTGGCAGAAGCAGAGAGTAGTGGAGTTACGTGAAAATGTAAAAAGGAAGAAGCAACAAGTAAAGGTATGGAAGTATCGAGCCTCCAAATGCTACAAATGCCTCAAGAAGGTGACTAAGCAGCTACGAAGAGCCTAAGATAAAAAGTTGAAGATAGTGAAAGTAGGAATAAACATTGAAGTTCAGAATTGAGGAGTTGGCCGTTCATTTTCGAGATTTTTTACAGAAGGTAAAACATTGTGTGAGGAAACACAACAGCTTAAGGATGGGAGGATGTTGGTATCCCAAATTGCCCTATTTTCTACCCCATTTTAACCTATGTTTTATCTCAACATAAACCTCTCTTTCCTGCACTAGTCCAAGATAACTACCTATTCCTCCACATGCTTCATATTTTATATTAAGATCTATTAAGGTGCTTTATTAATCATTTTTATATGGATTTCATGCTTATTACGTACCTCTTGTAGCTTATGTTAATTTTATAGAATTAATTGATAAAATTAGTATTAATTATGAATAGGTATGACTAGTGCAGGTAGATTCCTGCACCGCCACGAGGACTGTCTGAGTTTTTTTTGAGCCAAATTGTTTCATGAGGACGGGTTTTGATCCTTGACTCCGAGTCTAGTTGTGGATGAACTAAAGAAGGATACTGGTGGTGCGGAATCAGGGAATGTTTTCCAAAGTTAATCTATGAGCAAGTGAGATACATGTTCCATTATAACTGCTGGCTGATTTTGTAATTTTGGTTGATTAGTCTATTCAGCTCAAAGACATGAATAA
>APFE031156486.1:0-11236 GCA_000404065.3 Pinus taeda
GGGGCATGTTAGGCCCCTATACTACTAGTGTAACCCCTTATTGTTATTAGTAAAGCCCCCTTATTATATTGATGTACTCATGTAGTGCCCATATTGTTACTATTGTGTCCCATAGATGCCCACTATTATTATTATTATGCCCTTACATTATTATTATTATGTCGGCTCTGATTATATTATGACCCCTTAGACTCCTATATATAAGAATGAGGTCTTTTCATTTGTATCATCCAAGAATTATTCATTTGTGTAATGTAAAGGAGGCTGCCCCCTCGAAGAGGCTGAATTCTAAGGTGTTTAACTATCTTTTCTATCTTTTTGTGAGCTGGTTTCATAACATTCATGTTGTAGAATAGTAGCATTTTTATTTGAAAATTTCTTCAACCAAATTCTCTATAATGTTCAAAATTCAATTTCAAATTTGAATCATAATTTGAGTATTGCAACAAAATGAATCATAATTCAAATTCTCTTAGAGGGGAGAAATCTAGCTCATAACCAGAGGAGATCTCAGACTTCATTAAAAGAATGGAACTGAGGAACTTGAACAATGAATTTACCTAAAAGGATTCCAAGCAATGTAGGGGCAAGCTTATGGGAGGATTGTTTCAGGCTTAGCTAGGTTGTTGACACATTGAGAGCAGTTTCTTGAGTTTGCAAGGAAGTTAAGGGAAAGGACCAACCTCATCCAATGTCATTATGAAATAGCACCTTGTTGGTCCTGAAAATGTTGCACTAAACATTAATATAGAATTGTTATGATAAAAATAGAATTTAGAAGTTGTAATATGGTTACTCCATTTTTGCTGGCAACATAATCTACTGTACTGCGTGTGCTAGCTTCTTCATTTTCATTTCTAGACCATCCATGAAAGTTTCTACCTTTTTATTATTTAAATTGTAGCCCAGATTAAGTGGACAATGTGCCAAACTGATCATAATGGATGAATATGCTAGAATTGGGTCACACTCATGACAAAATAATGAAAACAAGAAGAGACAAGTTTGATCACGTTCATTGCATAAGAAAATAAAGATCTGTATGGATTAGAAGGCTATATACTTCTCTCTTTTGTAGTAGAAGATTGCAGTCTAGGAGGTAATAGAGAATCATACAACTTATGTCTGCAGATAGTGTGTGACTTGTGATCTGCACTTACATCAATCTTAGAGAAAGGTATAAATTGAGACCTGTTGTGCAAGAAGAGGAATGTCATTATGGTTGTGCAACCTTATCCTGTAAGGGCTCTAGATTATACATCAGAAAGAAGTAATTTAAATGAGTGAGAGAAAGGTGATATATATACATTTGAGAATTGAAATGAGTTACAAATGGCTGACCTTTGGACGGTAACAATTTTCAATGTATATGTAGGGCCTACCTTTCAATGTTGAATTTAAATCTAGGTGAGCCAACTCAGTCTGTTGTATTTACTATTCATTAGATTTGTGGATGAAGTGTCTATCAAGCTGTCTTGAAGGGGTGGAAATATATTGAGAAGGGGGCTGAATTTTTTAAAACATGACATTTAAGGAGATCACTGGTGTGATCATAGAGCTTATCAAGTTATCAACTAATTTATTTTGGAAGGTTATGTTGATTCAATTGAAATGTTCACTTGGAAAATATTTGAAGGTGTTCTAGTATTCCAATGGAAAAATTATAGTGTTTGAAGAGATTTGGAGGCTACGCAAAGAATCATAAAGCCCTTTGTTATGCCTTCATGGATTGGGCTGATGAGGAAAAGAGAGTGGAAATCTGCCACACAAACTTATTAAGTTCTATTCTTTCATATGAATATGAAAATAATAATGGCAAGTTAATAATAAGAAGAGCACCATAATGTCACATTATCAACATAGAACATTTAAATAGATAAGAACAAGGAAATTGATAACCACAAGGATATCTAAGCATTACCAACAACAAAAATGCATCCAAAAATTTGATAAAACAGATATCAACTCTGCAAATTTGATAATACCACTTATTTTCGCTCCTGCTCACTCCTCAATGACACAGATGATATAATAGCAAAGAAGAGAAATCATAAATGATCAAGGATTTCCAAATTTGGATATTGAAAATATACCAAGACACCTAAATAGGCACAAACCTAACTATGGAAAGGATCTTCAAGAGTTTGGGGGGAACTCTTCTAATGATGTTCCACATGTCCTGGCATTTATGAGGTATATCTCATAATTGGAAGAAAGACATGAGGATGTCATGATCAAATTATTTATACCTTCTTTGGGATAATAGCATAATGGTTGGCTCAAACATTCTTGCAACCCAAAGAGCATACATTCTCTCAAAAGTCTAGTTGAAAGCTTCCTCAAAAATTTTCACCCAATATTTCAGAAATTTGATGATCATGACCAACACTTGTTGGAAGCCTTGCACATGGAAGGCCACCTTTGTCTTTTTGTAGGAAAGGGTGGCACTCACGAAGATAATGATGGAGCTTTTGTGGAGAGATAACACCCTCTAGTGCTAAGAAAAGGAATGGATGAAGATGAAAAGTTATTGTAAGAAGAATATCTTCCTCATCTCCTTCAACACGATGATCATCTAGATAAGGAAGACAATTTAGAGGGTGAATATCTATAGTGTGATGATGGTTCTATTCATATGAATAAACTGTTGAGCTCAAAATTTGAGGAAGTTAGCATTGTTGGCATCATTAAGGAGGCCACTAGCCTACTACAGATCCAAAAGAAGAATAACAAAATAGCTCTAATATAGACTTTATCCAGATTCATTATTTTCGCAAAGCAAAGAAATATCATATATTGTGTGTTTTGAACCCATTCCTATTTATGATGAATATGATCATATGAATGACATTAAAGAACATTTCTCATATGAATGACATTAAAGTACATTTCTCATATGAATGAAATTAAAGAACTCAATGTCAACATAGCTAATGTGATGTGTGACCAATCCAACACCAAGGCAAAGAATGACAGGGTTGTTCATGAAGAAGATAATGAAGCAATTGCTAAAGGGAGCATACCAGGTCAACCTTTTGATGAAATTCTTACCTCTCCATTTGATGATAGCTATAACAAATATGAATAAAATCCAACTTTAGAGATCTCAAGGGTCAAATGATATGCATGAGGGAAATTACAAAAGTACAAAGCACTATACAACATGTAATTATAGGATTTTTGTTGTTCTAGAAAGTGCAAGCAAGGTTTTCTCACAAAAAAAAATAAGGTAAAAGGAGGGGGTGAATGGGATGAATTTGTTTCTGTTCAGTTATCATATATCATAAATGGCTTGACAACAAATATTACTAGAAATTTTAGTGAGGAGCAGATGGTGTTTAATCAAATAGTCCACTGAAATTGCTCAAAGAAACCCTGAAATCTTGGTTGCCATCTCTCTTCTCTGTGGAAGAAATGGACATTATCAAGATGATGTTACATACAATAAAATTGTTGGGAATACAAGAGTTGTTCAAAATGGACCATTCAATCTAGAGGGTATGGGGATCCCAACATATTTTTATTTGGATTTTCATGTGTCTATTTTCAACAATTATCAAACACAACAGAAATGGATATTGTAGTATCGAAATTATGAATTGGTTACTTGGGATTATGGACTTCACATTGGGAGCTTTATCTTAAGAGTTTTGGATTCTCAAGTGATCCCAAGAAGGACGTGTGTTCCCAATAGGAGCAACATGTTACCCCCTAGTTTAAATGAGGGTACTGTAAGAAATTTGTCCCTCAAAATTATCCCACAATTTGTGGATAGATGACATCGATGGAATATTCAGATTTCTATTTCTATGATCAGCCTCTACCAGCTCTGATGATAGGTATTAATGTTTTTGGGATTCATCCTAAATTAGAGACAAGGCTATGGTTTTATAGACACTTGTGGGTAGTTAGATTTCATATTGAGGAAGATAACTAAGATAATTAATCCAATCGCTGGAACATCACCTAGTATAAGTGATGATCCTAAGATGAAGTGTAATATAGTGTGATGAGTAGACAGGGTATTGTATTGAGAAGCATTAGGGTGTTGTCTGAAATGTATAACCAAGATGTCACCCTACAACAATGGTGTCCACAGGGATACTGGAGATATTAGACAATTGCAGAAACTAGGCAACATTTGAAGTAGATCTTCCATGACTTATAAGGAATTATATGTCTACTAGTTATGTACAATTATTGTGGGGCATGAATATCAAAGCCTAGTCAAGGGAGAACATAAGGGTGAACAACAACCAGCTCAAAACTAAGTTTTTAAAGAAACCAAAGCTTGCATCTATTCATGAAAGTAAAAATCAGATATCGAATCAAAATGTTTAAAGTAGATGACCTCAATGGACCATGTGGACCCTCACATGAGAGGCATGTCCATCACTACTCCATCCCCATAACATATCATGCAAGAATCGTACCATGAAGAACTAGGCATTCTAGAGGTTTATACTGCCTCCACCCTATACAACATTTTAGACTCATACTGGGATCCAAGAGGTAATCTTCTCCACCCAATCATTATTGAGGGACTCCAAAGATGTATACGCACCACCAATTAATCAGTAAGGGACTCCAAAGATAAATGTATCCACCCTTTAATCAGAAAGGGGATCCAGAGATCAATGTCTCCACCCTTTAGGTAACAGAGGTTCCAAAGATCAGTGTCTCCACCCTCTAGGCAACAGGGATTCCAAATATATTGTCTCTACCCTAACTTTACTCGGGATTTATATCCCCACCTCGAGACTAGTACTACTTTACATTTCACTCTATCCCTTTAATTCAACCCATTTAAGAATTCCATGTTCCTTTAGAAAAACCCATTTAAGAACATACTTAATTCAAAAGAGTGAAGGGAACTCTACTTGAATGGTTCATGAGTCATAATATTTGCTAAGGTTTTGAAAATCGGGTAGCAAGCTAAGTGGGCTTGATTCTGGGGAAAACTCCACAGTTAAGTGTGCTTGAGCCAGAGCTGACCTCGGGGAAGTCCTGGTTACCAGTTGGAAGCCCTGGAAGTGATGATTGATGTTATGTGATTCATTTCACTAGTTTCAATCCCACTTCTTCACCCCTATGAGCATCACCCAATGCAATGAGTGCTAAGTGGACTATTTAAAAATCATGAGAAATTAGTCAGTTACAAATACCTCTCATGAAAATGGTCATAGATAAATAACTTACTTAACGGAGTTGAATCCAAAAGAATGATATCTAATTCCATGTTCCTTTACAATCTATGCTACAGAAAGACCTCGATACATAGCCTAACATACAAACACCATCATAGAACACAACGCTAATTCCATTGAACCACACACTTTATGAGGCTGGTTAATGATAAATTAAGTGGATATGGGGAGAAAATTTAGGGTAAGTGGCATGTAATATGAAGAAGGGATTGAAGCACTAGACAAGTTAGCTAAGGAGATCTCACGTGTCCTCACACACTAGATACCTCTCTACGATATAAATTCTTTGGACTTATATATTCGCTTTCTGGCATTTTTGAACTTATGTAGTCCTTTGTGACCTCCCAATAGGTCCACTTGGGAAGTTTAGTACCAAAAATTGAATATTCGATCCTCGGTTGGCTGTTACATTTGTCATTATATGTACCCCAAATTTTATAGATCGTTACCTATGGGGGCTATGCTTTTGTGGGCATAACTCATTCCGTTTTGACATGGATGGTTTGGAATGATTCTTTCAATGTTGTGAAGCCTTGCACATACCTGTGCATGTGAATTTTCTTGGTGGAGACCATGAAGAGCATCCTATTTGTTGAGACCAAGAGATATCTACCCCCACACAATCTGATATGCAAATAGTAAAAGATTGCAGCATAGGGTTAATTAACCCCACACAATCCGCCATAAAAATAGCAACATATATGCAATAGAAAGGGATTTGGTACAACATCAAGGAAATTCATTATGCAAACAACACGACTGCAGGGTATCAAGTACCACGACAAGGAAATTCGATGTGCAAATGGCACAACATATGAAACAACAAGGAAACTAGTTACAGACTTATTACTAAAATGCTTGCCTATAGCAACATGTAAAGACAACAATAACAAAGAGAGTTTATTGCTCTAAATTTCACATAGGTTTCCAACACTAACTTGTGGCAATATATATATATATATTTTTTTTCTTTGTTGTATCCCTCCTTATGTTATCTCAGCAAGACCACGCTCCCACCACGCTCCCACCTTTGTACAACTGATTCCCCAGCTGCTAACGCTCTACTTGCATTACCTAGGTTTTTCTTCCTTTCTTTTTTCCCTCCTCAGGTTTCCTCCCCCTTTTATACTACTCGCTCCATGTTTCTGGTTAGTTAGCACCTAGCTAACTCGCATTTTCCTTTCCTTCATTTGTCCTCCTTGTCTGCCATCGACAATGTGTGTTTCGCCTCTAGAATATATGCTTGCCATAGTGAATGGACACACAGATTGGAGAGAAGCTCAGCAATGTCCCATGGCCTCGCTCAAGGATCTCATTTTTGGCATTGTAACTATAGCTACAACCACCACAATAAAATTCTAAAATACCCCTTATGAATTCAATTAAAATCATTTAACTTTATGTTGGTAAAAATCCTCATTGTGGATAACCATAAATCCGAAGGAAACTTGTTATATCTTGTGTTTCCCATATAATTTCATGTGACCTAACCTTTTGTTTATTAGTCATACCCTCTTACTTAAGTTTGGGTAAGGACATTTAATTGGGGAGATATGATATGACTTGCGTATCAATTGTTTGCATTCTTACTTTTAACTTTTGAATGTCCTTTGAACATTAGGTTAAGGTTTGTTATTACAATGGTGGGATAATGAAATTAGCATTGGATGCACACTCTTTTAGTTGGAGTGAGGAAATTTTTTAGTTTGAGTGAGGACATTATTCTAGTAAGAAACTTCATTTTTTCTGTAAATTATCTTCTAACATGTTTTCTTAAGAGATTTTATTCAAGTTATTGCAATTTGGTTATTGGACTTTAAATTATGTGAGATGAATTTTCTCATTGGTTTCTACATTTTTTTTGTGTCCTTAATATCAAGGGTCTTGTTTTCTCTTAGGTTTTTGTTGTAGCTGCTACAACAACTCAAAAAAAATTCAACTCTTTCAAAATTTTGGAGACACCCCATACTTGATTTCTTATCTCCCTTTGCCTTTGGTTTCCTCGGGTTTCGTCCCTTCTCTAACCTATTTATGGTTTCCAAAAGACCTAGCAAGCTTGACTATAAGGGGGAAAAATCGAGACACATCAAGCATGTAAATAAATAAAGACCCATCACCAATCTAATGTTATCGCGTATCACCTTGTCAATTATCGTATTTAATCATAAAGAATTGGTTGTTCTATTCAAGAATGTACGAATGGCATTCCTCACAATATCAAAGTGATCTTGTTGACTTGCTTAATCATAACTACAAATCACCCAACACTCTCCACCCCGCTGGCCCTTTGAAGTATCCTCCTCCCCAATTCACACTGCTCAAGTGAGGGTCATCCTCTTAACAACACCTCAAATTATTGCCAAAGATTTTTTGGATTCCGAACTATGAATCTATTAAAATTAGTAACCAGGGAAAAATTCCACTTTGTGTAAATTAGTAACTAGGGAAAAATTCCACTTTGTATAACTCCTTTGGGAGATATAATTGCAACATTGAATAATTGATCTAAAGATTGTCAAATTTGGACAAGTATAAGTGGGATTTTGAATTTATTCTCCCACTCGAAAATTATCAAGGTTGGCCTTATCTCTAAGTCGCCTCAATAAGTCCAAAATACACTTCTCTTCAACCCCATCGATTACTCTATATTTGAGGTGCCCTCAACCTCATTTGACACATCCATATAAAACTATTCTCTCTGAAATAGCCACAAAAGAAAAGGATCTCCAACGAAGATTATTAGAGCATTTGTTTTAGGCTGAAATCCTCAAGCAGGAAGCCGAGAGCAATATGGAGAAAGTTTGGGCTTATCTGTGGCTCATTTATCATCTACTTCAGGGCCGAGCTAGAGGAATTGAGGCAAGGAGGACGAGCATCATCTTGGGTGGAAATTTGTTGTAAAAGGGAGCCACAGACCTAGGGCAGTTTGAGCGAAGGCTTTTTTAGTACTGCTTCTCTGTGATCAAGTGCGGCTTCCTTATCAGTACAGGCGGATAGACTAACAGTGAGTCTGGGGTTTATTTTCATGTGTTCTTATACTCTGAGTTGGGTTGCAGGAAATGTTGCTACACCAGTATGTTGCAAGCACTTTTGAAGAGTTCTAATAGCCTAATCTAATTCTTCTTCCTCGACCGCTGTGAAGGAGAGAAGGCTGCAATAAAATCAAGAGGTCATTACTCTTGTTTGAAGATAGTTTCATGATTCTGTTGATTCTGAGCAACTGTAGTGTTCCTTGAAAAGGAGCCTTAAGTCCTTGTTCATTGTTGGATGTCTGGAAGAGGTCAGCTATGGGAGCAGCTCATTGAGAAGGATGATCAGTAACTCCTTGAAACCCTAACCAGGCTGTAAGCTTTTCCAACCTTAAAAAAAAAAGTTTCGATAAATCAAGGTATGTATCAATATTCATAAGGTGTGTTTCGCTTGACATCAAGAGATATCTTCGGCTTGCTTGGAAGATCATTTTTGTAGCCGTTGTAAAGCAGATAAACACAAAGAGGTATGAAGGAGATCTCGTATCTATATAATTACTATAGGACCTGTGCATTGCAGTTTTGATCTATTATATTTCTTACTTAAAGTATATTTCTGTAGAAATTACAGATCTATGGAAAAATATTACATTCGAACTCGGATTGCAGACTTGTGACGTCTGTTGTGAATGTAATTGTTGTCACTATCTTGACCCTGGTTCCTGTGACATGCATATCTTTGCTTGAAATCAACTCTCATTAGGTGGATCATGGAAGCAACCTTGCAGATCTCTCTGCACTATTGTGTGAATCATTACAAACTTTCAAAACTCGGTTCATTGTCACTGTGCAATTACAGCAGACCTTAACTCTTGAAGAAACCTTGGAGGCACAGTACTGAATTGAAATTTGAAAGCACAGGAGTAGCATCATCTTACAAAACTTGGAAGCTCAATATTGATCTTTACTTTTCTCCCCTTATAGAAGCCAAATAGAAGTTTGCATTGCGTCAAACATAAAGCACCTTTGGAGCTTTCGTTTAAACCTTAAAGACATCATTATTACAAATTGAGAATATCGTGTAGCAGCATTGGGACTTGAAGAATTGTTGAAGCATATGTTTTAGAACTGCTCTTGATCTCTCGTATGCGGAATTCTACATGATGGAGGAGCCCCTCTTCTGGAATGGTCTAATCATAATGACAATGTTAGCATACTTTTGAATAACCTCATCGTATTGGAATATCCTCTATTTGGTATTTGCATAATCTCTATTGATCTGTCTCCTAAGTGTATAGTCTCGATAATATAATTTATACGTTGTTGTATACATTGATCTCAGCTTCATTCATATACAGTAATCTCGGTTGATCTCTGCACTTTATGTAAGTATACTCTCGACATTCTTGTATATATGGAATGATCTCGGCACAACAAACATCTTGTATAATTTTCTTTATAGCTCACATTACCATTGGTTTGATATTCAACTTTATGACACTTTCTCCTAGCTCTCTGATATGCCACAATCATAGTATATTATATCATTGTTGCAGCAGCTTAATGGATGACTCAGTTACATTTTTTCTACAAGGATCTTCGCACATGAACTATGTCTCATTTTTCTTTCGTCTATACTCCCAGGAGAGTATCTCTTGATGAGCGTCTGGTTGAGGACAAAAACTATATCGACCTAACAATATTAATATGGAAGTACTGAGTATTGAATGATGTAACTAAGTAGAGGAGAGGAGATGGACATTCCCTGATGATGCTCAAAATTCAACCTTGGCACAATTTTGCATCCGTAACCAAACTAGAGAAAGGAATCCTCTCCTATAGCAATAGCTGTATTCGTATGACCTGTGTGATTTTTGTGAAGTTATGACAACTGTGTTTTTTTTACCTGGATTATGAAGGTATCAAATATATTTCATCTTATGGCATCGTTTGACCCTGAAGAAAGAAACACGACACAGGTAATACATATTGTCATAATTATTGGAACTCTGGGCATAAATATCTACAAGAGCAATAATTTCACAGTGGCATAGGCTCATTGTAGCAAGGTTTTTGCTTGAGCATGTTCATTGCTCATCAATCCTATTCCTTCCTCCCCATCAAGCAAAGCAAAGAAGCCATGAAGCACATTGTGTTTTCCTATGTCATGTTGTAACTTCAAGAAGTGAAATCTTTTGATCAGTCTTTTATTAGCAGAACTGATATTATGCTGAAATCACCTCATTAGACTCACATCTTGGATCTCTCAAGAAAAAACTGGTTCTCCTAAAAAACCTGAAGCTATCTTGTGTAGTAAAGCTTTTTTTGCATACCTTACATGTGGCACTACTCTAGGTATAACAACTCATCATATACAGCTCAACATCATTCATGACATTTTTACAAGGTGTAGAAGCTTCTGCAAAATTATGACAATATTGTAGTCTTGTTCAAAAACGAAGTTGTGAACAAGACAATCAAATAACTTATCTTTTGAAGAATTATCTATTATGAAGATTCTATAGGGATATTCAGTTATAAACAAAAATTTTGCAGCAATTTGGTTAAGAGATGCAGCACACCTGAAGATTCCATGTTGAAGAATAGTTCAAATGAATCACGGTACTGTGAAACAGTCTCTTTTGAGGAAACTCTCACATTGAAATCAGAGGTGCCTTGAAGAAGTATCTATAGGGCACCATGATTTTGATATTCGGATCTTATGTAGAATAGTGTTATAAACACCTAAATGCAAAAGATCTATCCCCACTATGAAGGAGTTGCCTTGTGACTTAAGGCCAGATGATCACCTTAAGAGGAAGCTATAAAATCATTGGATTAATAGTAGGTTGTAGATGATTGCATTCTCGATGTTCGAAGGGAAATATGAATTTTGGATACAGGTATTGATGTTGTCGATCCAACAATATGATGATCGTCTCCTTCACTAATCATATGCCTTGATTTGAAGCCAATTTATGGATAGCTACTCATTAAGATAGTATGTTTTACACTACAGGGAGTTGTTGATATGATAATATGAAAAATGGTAGGAACTCG
>APFE031156491.1:1537-11951 GCA_000404065.3 Pinus taeda
ATGCCACTAGTCTAAACCCAATTGGATTCTCCAATGAAGAGTTATGCCAAATCTCCCACAGTGACCTGATTATAGACCTTTCCAGAAGAGCGAACTTGTATGAAGTGCCACGTGTCACTATTTGGACCTTTGACTCTGAAAAATATCTATAAAAAACTATAGTCCATCCTCTTTCTATACCTTTTTGCGAAATTTCAATCCGATGCTCAGAGAGAAAGTTATGACGATTTTCCCCAGGTAACCTGTTTGGAATGTAATTCAGGAGTCTACACAAAGACCAACTTCCTCAGATCATATCTCTGCAAATATAGCGCAAAACGCTCTGAAATTCGGAACCGAGATTCAGTGTGATGTCTTCTCAAATGGGTTTTTTTTTAGCTTCTGAAACGTCGCAGAAAACAATTTATTGCGAAAATGTCACGATGACCAGTTTGGAGCAGCGAAACCCTAGAATCCAAAGCTCTGATACGAAATGTTATGAAACCAGCTCAAGAAAAGATAGAAAAGATAGATCAACGCCTTATAATTCAACCTCTTCGAGGGGGCAACCTCCCTTTACATTACATAAATGAACAATTTCTTGGATGATACAAATGAAAAGACCTCCTTTCTATATATAGGAGTCTAAGGGGTCATTATATAATTAGAGCCTACATAACAATAATAATGTAAGGGCACAATAATAACAATAGTGGGCTTTTATGGGGCACAATAGTAACAATATGGGCACTACATGGGTACATCAGTATAATAAGGGGGTTGTACTAAGAATAATAAGGGGTTACACTAGTAGTATAGGGGCCTAACATAATATCATGTTTATTATCATATAAATAAGAAACAATATATATCGCCATATCCTTAACATTATAACATCCTTTTTGCAATAGTGAGATTGATACTTGACTATGACAGGATCTATGACAATGATGAATAGATGATGTATAACAATGCCTTGATGTCATATGACAGTAGGGATGGGATATAAATATATGATAGAGTGACTTTAATTGTCTTAGACTCTTACAGTGATAACAATATAATGATAGCAATGTCATCAATGAACGACAAGGTAGTAACCTTATTGAATGAATTGACAACAACCTTTATATAACATGACAATGTTTTGTGGTAGTTGGATCAGTATTGATAATTCCCATATGACAGTTTTATGGAAATGATTATAGTGAACTCAGATCAATATGTTAGTGGCCATATATGGTACAGATGTATGGCATCGTATGGAATAGAGATATACATGGCATGTAGGTTGGCATATGAGGGTCATGATTGATCCCTGGTTGGCCCTAGGTTGGCTAATGTGATTGATAATGATGTCACATGATGTGCATTTTGTATCTCAGTTTAAAAATTGATGAATATCTAACAGAAGAATAATTTGGTTGGGTTTTCCCCGTTGTCTGATTTTTCCCTGGTCTTTGACCTAATTCTTGGTGTCCCTATTGTGTATGCTTTTATTATATTATTCTTTTTTGTTTCGTTGCACTGTTGATGTTATTGTTCTCTCTACATAATTGTTAATGATATTATGATGTTAAGGGGTGAATGTTACTTGTAAATGATGAAATTTTTTGAAAAATCAATTATCTAAAGTAGAGAACAATATAGCCCTAAAAATTAACAAGCCAGAGGCAGACTCATGTTTCATGAGAACCATTTGGTTTGTGGTCTTGTTTAAATCACCACTTAGTATAAGTCTTACTACTTCTACTGGACAATAGTTTGTGGTCATCTTCAAATCACCATTGCAATAGTTTGTGGTCATCTTTAAACCATCATCAAGAGCACTTCCATTCCAAAAAATATATCATCCTCTATCAAAATTTAGAATCATTGTAAGAACTGCTTCGAGTTAAGTTCCATAGTTGGTGATCAACCTTAAACCACCACTATTAGAATACTTTGGCTTCTACTACTCCATTTGATTTGTGTCATCCTTAAACCATGATATTTAGAGGGCACATCCAATGATTGGCTATTATACATCTTCATATTTCAACTCTCCCCTTGGAATTAGATACACCCCTTTGTATTAATGGGGGAATGTTGGAAATATAAACCTTAGAGATTATGCAGAATTGTGTTATTCATTTGAGAGGAAGAAAAAAAAGCCACAAATGAATACAAATAGTCATGAGGAGTCCAAGAGACATTTTGGAAGAAGAAAAAAAGGATCATAAATATTGTATTTATGTGTAATATGAATGAAAATGCATCTCATGCTTCTCATAAGTTTGTCTTCTAATCTTGTGAGTCTAACACTCCACAAAAGTAAACTACAACAAAATATGATCACCTAATGCCTTGTTGACTAAAATTTCTATGTATTCCATTCACAAACATTTTGGCTCATTATTTCTCATTCCTAGCACCAATAATAGAATTTAATTTACCTTTTAAATTTTCCTAATTTACGATTAACAATAATTTGTTCATTAATCATGCAAAAAATCCTTGGTGTTGAAATAAATAACAAATAGTTCATACACATACCATAGGTCGATCACATTGAACTTGTGAACTATGATACCACTTTGTAACATACCCATTGTCCATGAACATGGGTGTTACAAGTTTAATTAATTTCCTTCATGTAAGTGGGGAAATCCCTTTATACTCCTCTCCTTGCAAACCTGATTAGTTGTCTTTTATAACAATGAAAATTTTCTTTTTAAATGTAGCAAGAAAAGGTGCATTTGACTTATCCTCCCCTAAAATCGATAAACGGCCCAATTACATACATGTTGCTACAAATTTATAATAAGCACAAGTGGATATAACAACTAGTAGTATAAATTTGACCAAATGTGCATCATCAGCATCACAAATCTAAGGTTAAACCATTAAACAACAAATCATCACATAAATTTTCATATGGAAGAAATATTTTTTTCACTAAATCTACACATGTTACTTTGAATAATTTACCCCACCCATAGGATCATAATGTGTATAGCCACCCAAATAAAAAATATAGAAATAACTATTAATTCCTTAGGATTTCCAATAAGTACAAAATATGTAAAATTGGATTATTTTACCATCAACCTTACCTTCTAAAATTTGCTAGCTTGGAATTTTCTAGAAATTTCAATTTGCAATGGTTGGTAGTACCAATTTGTTTAAACGTGAAACTTTAAGCAATAATAGATACAAACCAAAATAATAAACAAAGGTGTTCTTTTGTGGACTAGTTTTTTATGATTGGTATATACTTGCAATGGGTTTCAAAGGAATTTTATATATTCCCTTCAATTTGTCAACTATGCACCTAAATTTTCCACTGTTCTTCTTGAGACTGTGAAAATTTCTACAGAGGCCCACCTATACTAATTTCACAAAATATTGAGAAATAAATAAGTAAAAATATTCTACATAGTACAAATAATCCCTGATGTTAATCACTTTAATAGTGCTCACTTGCTTTTAAAATGTCAAGGACCAAGCCAACTTCCAATCCCAATACCATACCATTGACCACATTCTTGCCCTTGGAGCCATCATGGAGGAGGTGAGACACTACTCTTCAAAAGAGTTTTTAATTGTTTTATCAACTTTTACTCGATTGTGAGGGAGACCCCGCTCTAGAGACTCAATGGAAATGGTAGCTCAAAGGCTCTCCTCATTTTTATTATGTGTCTACATGACTCCATACCAAGCTTCCATTTCACAACAAATGGTTTGTTAGATTTTAGCAAGAGTGCCATCAAAATGAAGTAAAGTTTTCCTCTATCAACTGCTTCTACTTTGTTCAATATATATATATATATATATATATATATATATATATATATAATATATATATATATATATATTCAATATATATATATATATATATATGAATGAGTTGGAATACTTTCTATGGGAGCATATCCAACCTCTTGTTACCCATCCAAGTTAGTAAACCCTAAGAGAATTTGTTTCTCCCTTCTGTTCAACTTGCAAGTCAGCAACCCTATGATGATGATCCACAGATAGCTGGCCTCAAAGGCCTTCCATCTATACTCCGATCAATACTTTATTTCATCTATCTTACTTGTTAGATAAAGATGGGTAATCTATTATAAGGCACATTAACCATTTTTGTAATCAAGTGATTTCATTTAATGCCTAAAGGAATTCTATTATATAGCTAATTGAATAACACTCTGGATGTATTATTGTTTCAATGCTTCACCTTGGTCATTAACCTTCGTCCCTAGTCTAGTGTGACCCTCCTTGAGGATTTTCTTTCCATTGTCCAGGAAGGGCACAAATCGAAGGCATTGATTAATGTTGTTTGTCCATGGCAATTCTATAATATCTTTTGGAATTTTATAGTTAAATTTTGGGGAATTTATTTTTCAAAAACATTATGTGCATGAATTCTTACTCTAAGGACATCCAAAATTTACACACTTCCACACAAAATAATTTCTAGTAATTTAAATAAGACTTATTATATTAAACCCAGAAAAATGCTACAGCTCCAACAATATTTTATTGATAACAATTCTCAGAATGAAATTACATACAATTTTAGGATAGCACCTAGTAAATTAATCCTCATATTGTTGGCCCTTGAACTGCAAGATAATGTGATCCTTCAATAGAGAACTTAGTCTAATTGCCAAAATTTAATCAATCCTCTAATAGTTTTACACCGTTTTGCAAATTAGGGACCCTGAGGATTCGATCCTTTTTTGACGGAGATCACAAATCTACAACAATGAAAATATGGCCACCGAATTAGCCCTTCCACTACATAAATCAAATTAGCAAATAGTGGATCAGCCCCGTGTACTTACTAGATAGTGATTTAACTTTGAATATTCAGCCCCTTTCATCAGCCCCATAGCTTAATAAACCTCGGCCTTTAATTAATTGTTACCTCTTTTTCCACATGGCTCAGCCCCAAATGGATATATCAATGACTCGCTCCTACAGCCAATGTCTCGTTGCCACAAAAATTGCACCTCATGCAAACTAGTGTAATAACTCAATAGTGATTAAATTACCATGCCTTAGGAACCACTTCTAGTCTTTCATGTGGCTTCTCAGTTTCAATAGGTGCATATATTTGAACTTCCCTCTTTAGAAAACCTATCCCCAAACCAAATAATCCATCATATAACTTAGCCTTTGAACACACTAGGATTTGACTTGTAACTTGGCCCTCAAATACACAGGGATTTTTCTTGTAACTTGATCCTCAAATGCACAGATATTTTTGGCCCTTCCCACAAAGTTGATCAACCTTCAATCTGGTGACTCTAGCCTTGAAAATATATAAGTGAACTGGAAGTTCAGTCTTGAAAATAATAGTAAGTTTGGCCCTGAAAATTTCCATAATTTATGCCTTTTCTTGTCGATAAGAAATCAACCCTATAATGAATAGTCGATATTCAATGAATGTATTACTCGTCCTTTTCCCAGTTGAGTCGATGCTACCAAATTGATTTCTATAGAATTAACCAACAAAACACAATTATTGTCTAGGATGACTTTGCAACCACTAAAACCATTTCCACCAACTAGGGTGTATATCTCAACACCATAACTAGGAATCAAAGGAGGCTTTTCACCTCTCTAACAAGCTACTTGAGCTTTTTAACAAATTCTACAATGATTCATCACATGCCCTTCCTTGAGACTTCTTGTCCGTTTAATAATATTTTCCTCCTCCAAAATCCATGGATGGTAAACAAAAACCATGGGTCACTTTATTTTTCCTAAAGTGAATTTTACTACCATTATTTAAATATTATTTATTTTATTCAGTTGACCCCTTTATTTTTTGTCAATAGTGCATGGGATTCAATTATTCTTTGAATCTAACCATTTCATTCTTCCATGGATTAGAAAGTTGCATCATCGTCCTCTCTTCCTGAGTTTTCTTGTCGTCAAGAAAATGCAGTACCTGTTCACCTTCCCATGTAGCATCTTCTATTGGAAATCCCTTCGAGTGAATTAAATACTCTTGGATGTCTCTACTCCTAAAATTATTCTCCCTCATGTCCATGACCTCCTCTAGAATTAGGATTAATTTTCCTTCCTAGTTTAATGGTAGAAGCTTCATTCTGGCCTTAACTTATTGTTCAAGTACCTTTAAAAGGAAATATACATGGAAGACATTATGGATCTTGCTATCTTTTGGAAATTCTAATTTATAAGCAACCTCCCCAATCTTCCTAATCACCTTGTAAGGCCCATATAATTGTGGTTTCAATTTCTCATAACCACTTTTCTTCAAGGATGATTTCCTATATGGATGAAGTCTTAGGAAAACAATATCCCCCTCCTATAAACCGTGCTCCACGCTATGGTGATCCACATACATTTTTTGTTGACTTTGGGCTACCTGTAGGTTCTCCTTGAGGATTCTAAGAATATCCTGACTCTCCAGCAACTAATCCCTGACCATTGGTGCCATGTTGTCTCCTAGTGCCATATCTAATAATATGGGAGCATCATACCCATATAGTGCCTTGAAAGGATTCATCTCGATAGAGATGTGGTAGTTGGTGTTATAGCAATATTCACCAAATTGAAACCACCTAATCCAAGCCTTTTGTTGCTCTGCCATAGTTCCATAAATATCCTTCCACCCACTTGTTGATTATTTATGTTTGAGCATCTTTCTACTGGTGATAACTAGTGCTCGGGGTTAGCTCCATTCCAACTAATATAAATAGCTCCTACTAATACACATAGAGGAATATTCTCTCTATCACTAACGCTTTGCTTGGGGACCCTGTGAAATCTGAAGACCTCCTGAAATAATGGCTCTACCACTTGTGTCGTTCAGTAGTTGGAAGATATGGCCATGAAATGGGAAAATTTTGTTAATATATCTGCCACCATGAAGATGCAATCTTTCCCTAGCACTTTTGGAAGCCTTGTGATGAAACCCTTAGAAATGCTCTCCCTGTTAGGTCCCTATACTACTAGTGTAAACCCTTATTATTATTAGTGCAACCCCCTTATTGTATTATTGTGCTTATATAGTCCCCATGTTGTTATTATTGTGCCCCATAGAATCCCACTATTGTTATTGTTGTGGCCCTACAATATTATTATTATGTAGGCTCTGATTGTATTGGGACTGCTTAGACTCCTATATATAGAAAGGAGATCTTATCATTTGTATCATCCAATAATTGTTCATTTGTGTAATGTAAAGGAGGTTGTCCTCTCGAAGAGGATGATTTTAAATTATTGATATATCTTTTCTATCCTTTTGTGAGTTGGTTTCATAACACTCCCATTTTTATATAGAATTGATAGTGGTTGTAGTAGTCCAGTTGGATGGTTGCGGCTCTATTTTATTGTGTTGGCAGATGGTGCATTTAGCTAGATGTTACATCCCCCTTGAGACCTCTCCATGCAAATATCTCTTTTTCCTTCATATATATTTGAAGAAACCCTAGTGTCTAGCTAAGGGTGAGTTATAACAAAGGTTTTTAGTGTTATAAAATTCGAAAAAATTGTCAAAAAAACATCCATTAAAAAAATTGTTTGCAGTAGCGAATGTTTTAGCAGAGATTATAACGAAACTTCATCACAACTAAAAAAATATGGGCAACTGGAGGTTTTAGTGGATGTTTTATTAGTGGTGCGCCTCGTGGAAAAATAGCACTGGTGCACTAAATATATAAAAGCATTGACCTCATATGCATAAATAATAGCACCAAGGTGTTGAATGTAAAGAACATCAGTGCCTAAGATGTATACCAACTGGTGTCTATATATTAAAAAAATGTCTCAATTCATTCCTTTCAGGAACGACACCAAGGCAGGAAAAAAAGTATTGCAGGCCCGATGTTTTTACTTAAACTCGCAACTCTGATGCATATGATTTGTATAAAAGAATTGATTCGCTACTAATATAAAAGGGTCAATGTTATTAATTTGAATAATGCACTGGGGCTGGAAATAATATTTTGTAGCACGGGGACATTAGTTCTATGAAAGAACTAGTGTTTTAAGAATTACAATGCATCGGGACGTTAAATGCAAACAATATAAGTGCTTGAAGAATATAATGTCTGAGTGCTATCGTTTTCAGAAAAGGCACCAGCCATGAAAAAATTAACGCAATGGTGCTTTTAGATAAATAATGCACCGGTGCATGTTTATGTTTTGCATGCACTAGCTTTTTGTATGAGATTTTCTCTTTTTTAGAAACATTGATTTGTGATAATGCAATTATTGTGATTTTTAAATTCGCTATTCATCGAAAAATCGACATATATCTTATAACAGTATTCATATAAATTAAATTTTGATTAGTGCAATTGTATATGATGTTTGGATTAATTTGTTATATTATCAGATTTCGCATCTCTTCATTATAATATTCAATCAATGGTGTAACATTTCACAACGACATTGGATAATGCAATAGAATAAACTAAAATGCATTTTATTATATATAACAATGTAAACTTTGAAACGGGAACTATAAACTCAAAACGGGAACTCTAGCCAAAAAAACCTCGAAAAAACATCAAAAACAGTGCTAAAAACGAAAAGTGTTGATACTGGAATAACACTTTTTTTTCTTGGGTAAATTTCAACATGTTATAAAACTATCAAAGAATTTAGACTTCTGTGATCCATAACATTTGTTTAGAAATTTTTGGCAAAATCACATAATTGATTATTTGTCGACGCGTTTCGAACCAACTAGTGTGGTTCATCGTCAGGACAAGTTGAAGATACAGATCAGTTCAGCATGTTAAATAGACTAAGAAGAGACTCCAACGGCTAGAAAGACTAACGACTGTTTTTCAACTTAGGACCCCAGTCAAACCTCAAATAATATTAATATTTTATAATTCTTATTATATCTACGGAAACACGTAAACTGGGTAAAAATAAACCGGAAAAGTGGTTAGATAATAAATTAATCTATTTTAATTAATTTAATTATTAATAAATATATATTATTTAATATTTCATACCCAAATATCAATATTATATCATATTAAGTCAATAAAATAAATTACTAGAAAATAATATTTTACTAAAATAAAAATAGATTAAGATTCGTTTTCAAAACTCAACCATTTAATTATTCAAATACTTTTTATATATAATATATATATATATAAATATATATATATATATAAATGTATATAAAAATATACCATCTAATATATAAGACATATATATTTATCATCCTAAAAACCTAATATTCCTATAAATATTTTTTTTTTAATGTTAAAATATATAATATATAATATATATATATATATATATATATATATAATAATATATATATATTATATAATATATATATATATATTAAATTATCATCTAAATATATTAATAATATTTATTAAATACCTATCATATTAATAAAGTTTATTCTATATTAATCATGTTTATTCTATTTAATGATTGGGTAAATAGATATACATATCTAAACCGTTTTTATCATACCTTATTTAGTGAGGATAGTTTAAATTAGCTTAGAATTATAGAATTTTTATTAAATGAATAATTGGAAAAATAGTTACGAAAATGCTTATTTTAATTCATTTATTAATTATAAATATACCTTTAAACATAGCATTATGATGTTAACAATCTAAGGTTAATAAAAACCTTCACTACTAAGGTTATTACACTTACTATTAATTAATCGCTAAGACTAAATTATGCTAAATATTCCCAAGATGCCAACATTAAATCATCTTCGAATAAATCGGGAAAAGGAGGGGATTAAATCCAACCAAAAGGACGAAAATTAAAGAAGAACAAATCAAATCGGGAGAAAAGCAAGAGAAATACAACAAACCCAACGGAAAACAACTCTTAAGGAAAGGAAAGCAAGAAACACCGAGACCTTACCAAGAAGGGACCGCGGAGGCTAGGAAGACAGGGCTGGGACCCAGGAAAGAAAGCAATGGCTGTCTTCCGTTCTTGGATGTTCTCATCTCTAAGAAAGCGGATGGTTCATTCTCCCATCAAGTGTTTAGGAAGAAGACGCATACTGAGCAATACTTGCATGCTTCTTCCCATCATTTCCCAGCTCAAAAGATAGGTGTTATAAGCACTCTTGCCACCCAGGCTGTTAGAATCTCTGATGAAGAGAGCTTGGAAGAGGAGAAAGCTCATCTCCTGGATGTCTTTGTGAAAAATGGTTACGATAGACACCTGGGTCAAAAGGCCTTCCTCAAAGCTAAGAAAGAACCGACTATCCGTAAGGATCCTAATGAGCGTGTCATGGGAGTTAACCTTCCTTATATCCAGGAGACCACGGATAGAATTGCGAGGATTCTGAGAAAGTTTGATGTGCCCGCAACTTTTAGACCTCTTAATACTATCCGTAGCTCCCTCAGATCTGTAAAAGATCCGATTGACCCTATTACATGAAGGGTGTCTATGTCATCCCTTGTTCTTGCGG